>QEPC01007512.1:1124354-1188037 GCA_003113815.1 Sphenodon punctatus | reverse complement strand
CGTAGGCTGCGTCCGTATGTCTCTGGCCCGGACCTGGCCTCCCTCATCCATGCCTTTGTCACCTCGAGGCTCGACTACTGCAACGCGCTCTACGTGGGGCTTCCCTTGTTCTTGGTTCGGAGGCTGCAGCTGGTGCAGAATGCGGCGGCTCGTCTTCTTATGGGGCCGGGCCGCCGGGAGCACATTACACCAGTGCTTCGAGCTCTGCACTGGCTGCCGATAGTGTGCCGGGCCAAGTTCAAGGTTTTGGTTATGATCTATAAAGCCCTACACGGTCTCGGCCCCTCATACCTTAGGGACCGCCTCGCCCTTCGCGCCCCAGAGCGGCTCCTGCGGTCTGCCGGGGGTGCCTTCCTGGAGGTCCCCCGTGTTAAGCGGGGGGCCATGATGGAGAGGGCATTCTCGGTGGTGGGACCGCGGCTGTGGAACTCCCTTCCGGAGGAAGCTCGCCTGGCCCCTAGCCTTTTAACATTTTGGCGAAACTGTAAGGCCTGGCTGTTTGCCCAGGCCTTTGGGAGGGAGGGTGGGTAGGGAGATTTTAGTCCCCCACCTATTGGTTTTGTGGCCCTGTTAATATTTAAATATGTAGGATTGTTTTGAATTGATTTTATTGTATTTTTATTATTGTGTTTTAACTGATGGAAGCCGCCCCGAGCTGCCTGGCAGGAGGGGCGGGGTAAAAATTGATAAAATAATAAAATAAAATAAAAAAAAAATCCATATAATGCAAGGGCTTCTCAGTACACGTGTTACCCTTTGACCTCACAGCAGTTTGTTTTTCAGTATTTAAATAATGAACTGTATCTATGCCTATCCTTCCGTCTCTGCAGGAATAATTTATAGCTAGATCACTTGTGGACAGCTAATGCAAAGTAGTAACGATTACATACCACAGATGGATCCGTCCACCTTGGTGATCTTTGTAGACTGGAAAAATCAAGATGGCGTGTTAGGAATTTTTCGTCTCCTCCCCAGTGTTGAGGTAACTCGGGTAAATGCATACTTGAGGCTCCCTTAAGAGTTCGGGTGAGTACATTTACATAAAATCCATCAGCTGCATAAAAACGGGTGGGACAGAAGATTTACCTTGGCCATGGTTATGTCTAGTGCATATAAATAAATGAAAAAATTACTAATGACACATTCAATTAAACCAACTCTCAACGATGCAACTATGCCTTTTAGAGAGAACCGTTTTCTCAGAGCACAGGACGAGTAACAAGGTGGATGCGGAGGAAATCGGTGGGTGTCAAGGGCGGTCAGTAGGTCACAGCACAGCTACAGAATTAGTGGTCCCATCACAAAAAGAAACCTGGGGTGTTTTTAATGAGCAAAGCGTGCGGGGTGTGTGTGCGTGTCCTGTGGCCTCTTAGTGGCACTGCCGCTCAGGTGGAGTGTGTGGGGAGGGATTCTAATAGGCAGCTCCCAGGGTGGCCACCGCAGCCACACAGGCAGCTTCCACGCACTCCCGCTACCACGGACTGGTCCTGCAAACAACTCATATGGGCAGCTGTTCCCCCTCCCCTTCTGCCTGTTAACAACCCCCACCCCAAGTCCCGCCCAAATGCCTGCCCTCTGCCATGACACAGCCGTGGACACCATGGAAACATGAAGCCGCAGCAGCCTGTAACTCCTTCCTGCACATGACCTAGGGAGCCACTGCAGCTGCTGGCAGTTCCAGACAACAACAGAGGCGCATAATGGGCAGGCCACATAGCAAGCTGCTGGTTGTCCATGGTGTTGGTTATTCTCTTGTGCGTTGCAAGGGGAGTTTGGTTGTGTTTTGAGCCAACGCAGTGTTGTATTTTGCGCATCTGTCGTTGAAGAGGTCCCAGCAGGGCTGTGGATGGGAGCAGGGCCACGGGCATGTTGCTGGTGTGGGTGGCCGCTCCAGTTCATATAGGCTGGGGATGCACAGGGGGGCCTGTTGCCATGCACGGTTTGGGCTTTTTCTGGCTAGGAGTAGTCATTAGTGAGTATTGTGTGGCTCACAGGAGCACGTGCATCCCCCTGCACCACCTTCAAATGACCTATCGAATGAGTGATTACTGGATGGCCAGGTGTGGTAGTAAACACCACTTGTCTTGCCAGGGCACTGGAAGACTCTCCAGAACACACCTCTCCAAAATGGAGGCTACTGGCACTTTAGAATGGCTTCCAAAATATGTTCATACGCAGCAAAGCCACCCAATTCCATGGTTCTCGTTAAGAACTGACAGGATTTGCTCTTTTACTCAGGCCTTGTGACTTCAGGCTCTCTACTTTAGATATATTAATATAATTTTATTTACATAGCATGCCTGCTACTTGGAATGCTTTGCAAAATCCATATGTTAAAATACAACAAATCAATGTAAAATCCATTTAAATGGGAAAGGTAAAAAGGGAGGGGGAGTTCCATTAAGGGGAACCAGCAGTGGATCCTCTAACAGCATCGGGAGAATAAAAAAGGCTTCAGGTGCTTTTTGAAGATGAGGAAGGAGGAATCAAGATGAATATTCAGAAGGAGTGAGTTCCAGACTGAGGGGCCTGCCACAGCAAAGGTCCAATCACCCACCTTGAGATGCGATGGGGGGATCCCAAAATGTAGGATGGTTTCTGAGTGCAGATAACCATCAGAGTGAGGTTCCATAGGCAGGTCCCAAATACAGCCAGGGTTCATACCATTCAAGGCCCAAAAAACCAACAGTGCAAACTTACATTCAGTTTGCCACTCTATAGGCAACCAAATTAACTACTTTGGGTTATAAGATCTGCTGAAATCATAACTATTTTTAAGTACCAAATGAAATTCCCCTTTTTCTAATCACACATTAAACTAACAATTAAAAAAAAAAAAATTAACTGTTTTACTGCTATAAACGTTTCTGAGGCATTTTGCAGTAAAGACCCCCTATCTGCTATTACAAATAATTCTGTTCATGGTAACCTTTTTCATTTCAAAACAATATTGCTTACTAAGTTAAAGGAAACATAAGTCATAGCCTTTAGTACATGTAATTACCTTTAAGACCAAAGGCTTGTTTGACCTTGATGTGGATGCCAGCTTCTTGCCAATAGCAAACTGCATGGTGTATGTTGATGTACTTTGGAAGATGGGGTGGCAGCCAACACCTTTTCTCATCTAACCTTTCCATGCACCAGCTTTCCAAATGATCAAGAGTAACTGCAGAAATAAAAGTAATGACATCTTTATAAACGGTTTACTAGTGGCTGAAATTTGGGGTGGGTGGGGGGTGGGGGGTAGGAAGGGGAACACAGTTTGAACAATAATTGTCACAGGCAGCATCTATGACAGGGGTGGGAACCTGTGGTCTGTAGTCCATTCCTGGTCCACAGGCACTCACCCTCTAGTCCCTTCACGCCACTATGTGAGCTGCGGCCTGCCATCCCCACAATATGGGCTGCCAGTGGCCCAACAACTGCTGGATAGTTACAGAGCATTTCCAGGCTGGTCACCACACTCCCTATTTATTATTTTATTTATTTATTTATTACAATATTTTTACCCCACCTCTCCAACAACTAGTAGCTTGAGGCGGCTTGCAAATATAAAATACTTTAAAAACATACAAAACTATAAAAACCAATAAGTAACCAAACAAAATATCAAAAAAGGGGGGTGCCACAAAAATAAAAAACCAACCCCCACCCCCCACCCATCACCCTCGCAGAAGGTCCGGCGGAACAGCCGAGGTCCGAGGTCACCTATATAGGCAACTATGCCCCTCACAGGACATTGTCCTGCAGAGCCTTTTGAGGGGAAATGGATTTGGCTCTGGGTGAAGGTGTCTCATCCTAATCTAAAGACTTGATCCTGCAAGGTGATGAACAGTCTAGCCCCAGACAATTTCTTAAGCACATGCATAATTTACTAGGAATAAGCATTCCCATTGGCTGCAATGGGATTTGTTAATGACATGTTTACACAGGAGTGACTTACTCTGTATTCTGTCCCTGCATTTGGGCAATCACCACAGTGCAGCAACAGTCACCGACTTTCAAATTGCCAAATTGGCCTTTGAAAATCTACTCTATAATAAGATTTGGAAGTGTGAACTTAAATCAACGCAGGTGCTGTATGTTAAATTCTACCATGTCAACCATCAGGTGGTGCCCCAAAATAGAAAGCTTTGTCTGGAAGAATTCTCACTGAATGTTTCTTAATTAATTAGGTACACACCTTATTCATCCTTCCTATACATGTTACTCAGTTAAGGTTTGACTCTGCTCCACTGTAATCTCTGGATCTTAATTCAGGGACCCACATTCACTGCATTTTCCCCATTGGTGACAATGGGGAAAAAAATACAATGAAACAGGTCCCTGAGTTAAATACAGATGGTGGCTCTACACACTATGTTAACCACGGGGGAAATCAACCCTTTGGTACTTAGTAAACATCATTCCGTGGTGAAGCAGAATAAACCAGTGTTCATGCTGTTCTATTTCTATGCTGCCACCTGAAGGGCTCTACTCAACCGGGAGAGTCTGCTGGGTGGCAGTATATAAATATTGATTTATTTGGACTCATACCCTGTTTGACCCCAAGGGCTCAGGACGGGTTACAAAACATAACCAAAACATACATACTATATATATTATATATATATATATATATATATATATATATATATATATATATATATATATATATATACACACACACACACACACACACACACATATACACATATAGGAAGGTCTTACATTGTCTTCAGAAGATGCTCGGGCTCTGGCAAATTTCCAAGGGGAGGGAGTTCCAGAGCTGTGGGACAGCCACCAAGAAAGCCTGATTGTGGGCCTTGGCCCTATGCACTTGGCACCATGATAGAATTAACAAGAGGCTGTTCTTGGCTGACCTTAGAGATCATGATGGAACATAGAAGTGAACTCATTAAGAGGAGGGTCCAGATCATGGATCCACTCCATGGCTCTGAATCCTATGTATCCTTGGGCATGCCTTCTCTGTTCACTTACCTTAAGCTCAGTCTTTCACTGCTTGGGGGTAGGAATTGGATCTAGGGTCCAGTTTCAGGAACTGGAAAGGGGCCAAAAAAAAACTAGCCGTGGGCTGTATTTGGCCCCCGGCCTGAGTTTCCCCTGCCCAGGTGTAGAGACCATCAGTGGATCAAAGTCACCTCAGTTAGTCATCTGTAGCTCTGTAGTTCCCTTTATTATCACATTGGGAATAATAATGTGATAATGATCACATATGAGCATCCAAGGACAAAACTGACTTTGTGTTGCTAAATGAGAGATAGCTGAGATACATAAACCATAAGAGTGTGAAGATATATGTATCAAATAATATGAGGAAAAGCACTTGTAAACTGACCACCGCATACCTCCACTTTTTTCTCTGCTAGTTAAAATTAAAGCCATGTCTTGTACGAGTTTTGGGAAGTCACCGTCCTTCTGAAAGCTGCGCATGATCTTCATTTCTGAATTATTGGGCTTCGCATCCCTGGAGAAGTAATATCCCGTTGAGTAGCTTGGTGCAGGTACTGGAAACTGAAATAACATTGTTAAACTACAGGAGTCTGGTATAAGCTGGTGGGATGATTTGGCAGAAATGAGAAAGCAGCGATCAGCAAGGATATTTCAAGAGGAGAGAATCATTGCTGGCATAAATATAAATACATCTGCTGTAAGTGAAAACATGCATAAGCGATTCCCCAAAATGGGATTCCTTCATCCACCAGCACCTGAATTCCCACAGGTATTTTTCATTAGTCTCTCAAGATCTCCTCTAACAGCCCGTGCCCTCAGCACCCATGACAGAGAAGATTAATTTGTCCCATGTGTACTGACGCCCTGCACTTGCATCCTACCATAAGCAGGTATAAGTACACTTCAGTCATACAGACTGTGATTTCAAGTGGTAATATGACGAGCTCAAGGACCGATTTCCAAAGTGCAGTGTTCATTTCAAGCAGAGAGAGACAATTTTAGCTTAAACTCTACTTATTTATTTATTTGTATTTCCATCTCCCGTCCCCTCCTTTCCCATTAAGGATCAGGGCAGGTTACAATACATAAAAATAGTAAAAAAATTATTAAGAAATACTCAAAATAAAACCAAATATAAAAGTACTCAAATAAAACCAAGAAAAATCCCCTAACCCACTGCTACCTTACGCCAAACAAATGCCTGGTCAAACAAAAAGGTCTTGCCTTGCTACCGGATGATGAACAGGTTCAGACAGAGGGCATTTTCAGACAAAACACTCTTCACCCACTACCCACCCACTATACATGTTGCAGGGCTGCAGTGTTGCCCTATGGGTGCCTTGTAACATGCATAGCGGGTGGGCGGTGGGTGGAGAGTGTCTTGTTTGAAAATGCCCTTAGATGGACCTCCAAGGGGAGGGAGTTCCATAACTGTAGGAGCAGCCACCAAGAATTCCTTTCTGCGTGCCCTCATTGCACGAACTTGGTGGGCAGATGGTACCCACAAGGGGGTGCTCCCAGCTGACCTCAGAGGCCATGGCAGGATATGAGGGAAGAGGTCGTCTTTCAGAGATCTGGGGCCCAGGCCTATCTACTTGCCTGAGTGTGTGGTAAGAGGCGAATCAGAATAGTGCAGCAAGGAATGGCTGGATACGGAGTTAATGAGGAGGGTGTAAGAGCAGCTGGTCCCTTAGCTGGCAAACCCCTCCTAAGGTTGAGTTGAAATCCTCCAACGTTCAGCTCTCCTTCACTATTAAACACGCAGATCATACAGCTTCCTGACAACAAAGAGCAGAGGAGAAACCACAGAATTAAGGGCTTCGCTAAAGATTTTTTAAAGCCTTTCTTAGGAGTAGAGTAGAGTTCTTCTTCTGTTATTCTCCTTCGCGACTGTACAGGTGGGAAGGATGAAGGAAATAGAGTCCATGGAGAAAATGCATGAATGCAGCATTTACTGTGACCGTGATTATATAAAAACGAGGCTGGTTCATTCTACATGGGAGAAGATGGCTGCCAGAAGCTGCCCCCCACATCCCTTCAGAGCACATTGCCATCACAGTGTTTTGAAGGAGCATGGTTACCTCAGGAAGGGGATGGTGCAAATGGGCTTTGCATCCCTTTGACATGTGGCCATGTCCCCTACAGAGTGTCAAGATTTAGACAAGAGAGTTTCTTTATTCCACCCTTTTCTGAGAGGATCCTATCCCTGTTCTCTCCGAAAAAAAAGTTTACCAGATAACCCAGGGCAGTAAGAGCCTCAGAAATAAATATCTGCGGGCCCTTTTGGGAGTTCCTCCATCTACCCCCACTGCTTTATTGAGATTAGAATCTGGCTTAAAATCAATGGATGCAGAAATTGCAAGTTTATTGTTATGTTTTTGGCTGAAAACATATCATATCTATTCAGGACTATTATCCAGGCTATGTATTGAGGAAAAGATGAGTATCAGCTGGCACAAGATAGATCCCTGGTGAAGAGGGGTTGAATTGAAAGTCAATTTCCTGGGCTTTTCCTTGGCTTTTTTGTTAATTATGCCTCACAAAGAAGCTGTGAGAATGGTGAGGCAGAATTACTGATATTGACATCCAAGTCACAACGGCGAAAGTGGTGTGTGTCAAATCCTCTCCATTATATAAATTCTGGTTACCTCCAGTGATGGGCTCTAACTATCTTAATTGGCTCACTAATGCGGCCTTTCGTAAGACATTTACTGCTCTAAGGATACAGTCTATGAGAACTGAAGACACACTAGGACGATTCAGGGGCACCCCTTACCTTGAATGTCTGTGCATCTGTGGCTCAGAACAGGTGGAAGAATTGTCCCATTATTTGTTTGACTGTCCTATTTATGACCATCTAAGGCGAAAATTATTCAAGAAGATAGAGCTGGATAATAGTAGATCTCGCTGCCACCAACTGGTATATGTATTGATCGATAAGAGGGAAAATATTGTTGGTAGATGCAACATCCATATGTTAATGCCTGCTGTATTAAGAACAGTAATTGACTATAGAGCCACCAGACGGTGCGGCTAAGTTTATGTGTACAAGGAAGGGAGATGGGGTTTTGCACTTGAATTCCTTTGTGTAACCTAACCACTCCTCCTTCCCTTCTCTCTTTGTCTCAGTCTCCATTTTGTCTTATTACTAGCTAGATGTAACTAAGGATCTGTGCCTGAGAACGCTTAAGTAAAGTTCTGTTGTTAAACCTTCAGCTGCATTTGTCCTTACTGATTGTAAATCGGTTATTACTCTGCAACAAATATAACTAGGGCAGTTGCATATTTTGCTATTACAGCAGCCTCTCTGAGAATGAAGAGAGAAGGGAAATGATTTGATTTATGTGTATGTTTATTCTCTATCGGCTGATAGTTCTCTCTGAGATGTGACACGTTCACTACATGGCACTTAATCCTGGCGTTCAAATGGTATCCTTGTTTTATGTAATAGTTCTGGCTAAGACATTTACCAGTACAATCATTTTACCAATACTACTAATTCCAGCCCCAAGTAGAACTTGGTACTTCTACATAATTTGCCTTAGGGGACAGTTGTTTTTTTGGCTATATACTAACGAAGGGCCAGGTACTTATACATTCTGGTCTAGCTTACGCAGGGCTCAAGTGCCGCCAACACAAGTCCCGTGAAGGGTAAGACAGCATAATAGGACTTTGTGTCCTATATATAGGATCTCAGGCTCAGAGGTAAATGCCCCTACGATCATGCTCTTCGAAGGGCTAGACATTTATATATTCTGCCCTGAGTGATGTAGGGGTAACGTGTAAGTTCAGAGAAGCTTTGTTCCTCTGTCTATGACTCCTATATTTATGTCTTATGTTGATGTATGTGTTTATGTATCTGTGTGTTCATGTATTTTAATTATTAATTTATTTTTATTTCTTTATATTTATTAGCCGTCCCACTCATGCCTACGGCATCTCGGGGCAGCATACAATAACCAAAAATACAAAAAATACTAAAAAATGCAACAATATATTAAAAAATCTTTAAAAAAACCCAAATTTATCCTCAACTACCCCACCCTCCCCTCCAAAGGCCTGGGCAAACAGCCAGGTCTTGCAGGCTTGGTGAAAAGCCAGCAGACCTGGGGTCAGGCAGGCTTTCTCCGGGAGGGAGTTCCAAAGTCGCGGCCCGGTCACCGAGAACGCCCTCTCCATTGTAGCCCCGTTTTACACAGGGGACTTCCGAAAAGGTGCCCCCGGTGGAACGAAGGGATCGCGCTGAGGCGCACAGGGCAAGGTGGTCCCTGAGGTATGAGGGGCCCAGACCGTGCAGGACTTTATAGACCAACACTAATACCTTCAATTATGAAGTGGCTATGGCGTAAGCTAATGCCAAATAAAGTTTACTTACTTACTTACTAGGAGTCTCACCTGCAGCCCAGAGAGGATGAGCCAAAATCCAAAGACTGAAGGCCAAACACAGAGGGTATTTTCAGACGTTACGAGATCATGCTCAACCACAGTCAATTCCCTGTGGTGGGGAATGCCCTCTTAACGTCTGTTGGGGTACCGGAAGTTCCCCCCCAGATGCTACCCACTCTCAATCCTCGCCGGGAATCTCATTCACCACGCGATCGGCTGAACCCGAGCTGTTCGCAAGAGGGGTGGGATACAAATTGAATAAATAAATAAATAAAACCCGCAGGGCCGGAGCCGATTGCGTGGTGAATAAGATTCCCGGCGGGGATGAAGGGACCCGTCACGTCTGGACGGTGATCACGGCCCAGAATTCCCGCTGGGCCGCGTGGCCCCGCCCCCTCCCCGATTCCCCGCCGGGATGCCCCGGCACGTCTGTTGGCCGTGCCGGAGTGATCCCGGCGGGGAATCTAAGGGCCGTTTCCGTGACGGGGCGAATGCCGCCCATCACATCTGAAAATACCCAGAGAGAGATGGCAACCCTGCCTGCTTTGACATGGACACATCTGTTAGTAACTTCCAGGGGCGTAACCAAGGGGGGAGACCTGCACTCCCGCATTTATTTATCTTTTCTCTCTTTCTGCCTGCTATTGCCCTCCTTCTAGTTGTGCCCCCAACAACAAAAGAAAATGCCCCTTCCTGCCCCACCCCGCATCTGAGAATCGTTGGCTCCACCACTGGTAACTTCTTGCAGATGTAATGGATGCCTGGAGGCTTTTATAGTTTCTCATTCCTCCCTTACTTTCTCCTCTTCCTCCAAGTCTTATGTCCGAAGGCAATAGCTGCAGAGACACTATCTCATTTTTTGTTTCTTACCTAGGTAAAGGATGCCTAGATCAGTTTTAGGCTGTAATTAATCTTCCTTTTATGATTCGAAAGGCAAACAGCTAAAAGGTATTTTGTTGTGTTAACTTTTGCTTACATTTGTCTGAAGTGTCCAACCTTATTAAAGTTGGGAGGGTGGTATAGATCAAATGAGGCGACAGCAACTGATGAAAGATTACCTGGGCAGTTGCAAATTTGCTGGATCCTTCCCAGCCATTCTGTTCTATCAGGCTTCTAATGGGGAATTAATTTGTTTCAACTTGTTACTACTGTTCTATAAGACACTTTATAGGCAGGGAAAGCTAGACAAACATGCCTGGTCATTTTTAGTTTATTATTCCCTTACTTATATTTCCATCATATCCCTCAAATCTCCTCATTTTCAGAAACAAATCAAGGCTCTTCCAACAAATCTTTGTAATCTCAACTGCAATCAAACTTCTGGTAACTTACTCTGTATGTTTATTACTATTGGGAGATTAATAGTTCTGCCTGAGTTCTCTAATTAGAAGAGAACAAACCTCGGTTTTCTAAAACACTCCTCAAACTCAAATTATCCCAAAATGCTCTGCAGAGTAATGAGTTCCAATAGTGTGCAAGGCAAATATGACACTCATTATGTGCTCGGCAATAACTAAAATGCAGCCTTGGACATCAGAACTAGTTTTAATGAGAGAAATTATGTTAGCCAAAAAATCAGAGTTATCATCTCCTATGGCTTTTTTTTTTTTTTTTTTTTTAAGCTAAAGTCACTAAGTTTCTAGCCCCCAGAGACAGGCAGAAAGTGGAATATCTGGTTAGACTTAAACATCTTCTGATTACTATGTAGTTTTTGAAACCCTCCAATGTCAGTCAACAGTGGCAATAGGTCATTTCAATGACTCCTCTTTTTCTTTTTAATTACAAGAAGCGAAGCTCCCTTTACCTTTCCACGTAATTACAATAGTCAGGATCATATTTCTTGCCCTTTGCTACATCCTCTCACAGCAACAACATTATTTCTGTGCCTGCCTAGTACCACAAAGTTCTTTTTCAGATGGAGATCTAAGAAGTGACTTGCACAGCAAGAGCAGCAGCACTGGGTCATTTGTTTTGTATTCACTCCATGTGCTAATACGGAGCTCTCCCAGTCCCCTGAAGTGATGGGGCTACCTGTATGATGAAGGTGAGCTGAATTTAGCCAACAGTCTAGTATATTTGTGCCCCCTCTCTTTTTTTTCTCACTGTTGCTGTGAACTAGACTGATGGTTTCAATTATTTTTTTCTTTTACACAACACCCTCCAAATCCTTCTCGTGATCAGTAAACTGAATAACTGTTCCCTTTAGTACAGATTCCCTAGTCTGGTTTCTTGTTTGTCTACATTAAACTACATTTTCTATCTGTTGGGTCAATCACCTAAATGATCCTAATCCTTTTGCTTCCAGTTGCAAAGTAAGACGTAGGAAAAGGATATGTTCATAAACAGTAGCAGGAGCATAATTCATTTTCTATGCATGGCTTGCTATAAAAACAAAAGTTTGGATTTCTTTACCTTTAGGGTTCTAATGGCTATTATCCACATAAATCCTGAGGGATGCATTTCAATAAGAAGTATGTGATATAAAGTTTGGTGCCCTATTTTTTTAGAAGATATAAATATCAGATGATAGAGTGAGAAAAAAGATAAAGATGTAAGAGTAAGGAGAAGATAAAGATTAGAGAGAGATAAGTAAGAAAGTTTGATTTCAATTACCTATTACAACAAGGTCTCCAGAATCTCTATCTATTGTTTGAACTTGAAGAAGAACATATGTACTGATATCCATTACTTCTGGATCATCCCCATTTAATACCATTCGGAACTGGAATTCTGGATTCCGAGATGAACTCTTAAGAACCGGAAATGCCAAAATATCCATCAAATTCTTTAGCCCTGAATTCCTGATTTGCCCAGTTACCTGCGGGGAGAGGAGAAAGTTAACTTTTATTAGCTTTATTATTATTTTTCAATATATTTTGTGTTTTACAGAGTTGCTGATATAAATCAATTAATCAGAAATTAGAAATGATTATGATTTATTATTTATATAGCACCAGCAGTGTACCTGGCACTGTACAATCATTAGTTAGAGACAGGCCCCTACCCCAAGGGGCTTACAATCTAAGAGAGACAACCGAGAGGTGAACATTGGGAGGGACAAGGATACATTAAACAGGTTGAGAAGTTGCTGGCGTAGGTGCTGAACGTTACAGGGAACTAACAGAGGAAGTTTTTAAATTAGATGGTCCATGCAAGGCCTGCCTGTTTCTGCGTGGGGCCCATCTCGTCTGAATGTCATGGGGGGGGTGAGTTCCTCGTGTGGGGGGGCCCACGGGGCTTTCGGCAAAAAGCTGGAGTGCCCCGTGCATGGACAGGGTGGTTAGTGCATGGGCAGGGCAGCTGTGCGTGGGGCTGCTTGTGTGAAGCACTCCTCTGCGCATGACGCCCACGCACCCTCCCACCTGCACCGAGCATGGACCCCTGCCTGCCCGTCTCAACTAAAAAACACCCTTAGTTAGTAACTTAGTTACCGGAAAGAGATTCTGAGTAGGGGGGGAAGAGGACGCAATTTCACCCATGAGGAGGTAGGGAAGGCCTGATGGAATAGGTGAGTTTTCAGGAGGGATTTGAAAGTTGGGAGGGAGGGAGCAGAACGAATGTATCCAGGGAGGGAGTCCCAGGCATGGGGGGCAGCAAGAGAGAAGGGGTGAAGATGTTTAGAGGAGCAGGGGGGTCGCGAGCAGGCGGGGGCAGAGGAAGAGCAAAGCTCTTGGGCAAGAGTGTGGCAGGATACAGTAGCAGAGAGATATGGGGGAGCAAGGTCTTGAAGATGAAGACCAGGAACTTGTGCTGAATACTTTCCCATAGAGGGAGTCAGTGTAGGGCTCTCACACTTGAAGGCTTAGTCCTACCCACTGAATCTAAAATGCTACACAAAGAAATCATTTCTTCAACTCTTAAACAATCTTTTTTATTAAAAATCAAACTGGGGAAACTTTGAGCTCTTTTACAACTTTGTTTTGGCCCATTTTCCAATGACATAGGACCAGATTCTGCCTTCTAACACATGCCACTCCCATTTACTTTTGAGGGATGCTACACATACAAAATTGAAGACAGACTATGGCCACTTTTACACGGACGCCACCCACTCATGAACACCCGGAAACACCCATCGGATGCATGGGAGAGCGTCCATATAAAAGTCCATGACTGGGTGGGGGCGCGTGCCCGACCCACCCGCCAACACCCATGAAGCAGCCGCAAGGGAGTCGGAGCCCTCTGTGGGTGGAGGTGGGTGGAGATGCGGGTTCAACACCCGAGCATCTGTGTAAAAGCCAAAACACCCACACCCACGTGGAATGGACCAGCGGGGCCCCACTGCACTGGCACCAAGGGGCACGCATGTGCCGCCACACAGACACACCCACAGAGCGGGGGGACGCTGGCCATCCGACCCAGAGCCCGTAAAGGAGGGAAGAACCACGGCACACGCGCGCGGGCGCCCACGATGGCGAACAGGAAGGCCTACAAGAAGGCCAAGGGAGCCAACGCCGCCCCACGCGGAGGAAGGGGCCGGGTGAGCACGGGGACCCCGGGGCGCCCGGGTGGGGGTGAGAAGCCCCAGCACAGCGGTGCAGGGGGGGAGGGGATGCGCCCCAGGCAGAAGGCACAAGGGGGGGTACCAGACCACCGGCAGGGGGGTTGCGGGGGGGAACGGGTGGGGAAACACGCCAGGAAGTAACACGGCACACGTGTCCCGGCACAGGGCAGAGGGGCCGCACTGACGGGCCCCCCGAAAGATGACCCCAGCCCAGCACCTCCCAAGGGCACGGCTGAAGAAGCAGCAGCGAGAGCGAGGTGCGCGCGAGGGAACCCACCCACCCCCAGGAGGGGAGGGTCATGCCCCGGATCTGACCACTGGGCTCGGGGACACAGGGCAGGGGGCAGCAGCATAACCGGGTCCCCTGTCCCCCACAGGACAGCTCCCAGACAACAGAGCACCGCACCACCGGGACGATGGCCGAGGAGGGTCTCCCAGACACTCAGGTGAGCAAGAGGGAACCCCAGGGGGGAGAGGGGAGCAGGCCCCACGGAGACCAGCAGGAGCTGTAGTAACCCCTATCGCACTAGCCCCAACAGGACACCACCACGGCGACCACATCCACAGGGCAGGCCCCATGCCTCCAAGCTGGTTGGCCCCCCACACGCGGGTCCCAAAAGGGGAAGCCCTGGTCCCGCCAGGAGATCAGGGACTTCATACACGTGTGGGGGTCCGAAAAGGTCCAGCACGACCTGGTGCGCAGCTACAAGACCAGATAGGTCTATGAAGCCATCACCCAGGAGATGCAGCGGCAGGGATACAATAGGGATGTATCCCAGTGCATGCAGCAGGCAAAGGTCTTGAGGTCCGAATATAAAAATTTCAGGGACAACAATCTCAAGTCCGGCCAGGCCATGCGCACAGCCGAGTTCCAGGAGAAGCTGGACAAGTTCCTCTGCATGGACGGGGACATTGTGGCCTCCCACACACATGGCAGTGCCTTTGCCAGGGGCAGGCGCAGGGCCAGCACCCAAACCCCCGACAGACCCCGCAGAGCGGGGGGGGGGAGGGTGCCCCTGGCGAGGCCAGCCACGAAGCAGGAGGGGACAGCCCTGTCCCACAGGGGGAGGAGGTGCCCCGGGGATCTGAGCGCCGGACCACCACACTCCATGTGCACCCACAAGACCCACAGGCCATCCGGCCACAGGGACAGGGCATGCATGAAGCATGCGGAGACCCAGGACAGCCCCCAGGAAGCTGAGGAACAGGATCCAGGTATGATCGCCCCAGCGGGGCCGGGGGTGGGATCGACCCAGAGCCGCTGCGGCCGGGGCTGGGGCCCGGCAAACACTAATGGTACCCCCTCCCATTGCAGCTCAAACCAGCCTGGAGGTGCACGAGGTGGAGGTCGTGGAGGATGACGACGAGGGGGGCCAGGCAGTGCCCCCACCACAAGGTGGGCCATCCTCCACGGCAAGGCTCACGGGCCATAGAGGACCCGGGTGAGGAGGGGGGCGGAGGTACAGAGGGCGACCACCCCGGGGTGGGCAACCACACTCAGCAGGGCCCAACAGGAGCGGGAGGGCAGGTGGGGGAGGCCGGTGGACCAACAGCGGCCCATGCGGAACACAGGATGGACACGGGCCCCACCTGCAGCGAGCTGCGGCCGGGGGGGCAATCTCACAAGAGAGCAAGGCAGGGGGGTCCCAAGGGGGAAGGCAGAGGGGAGCAGCCACAATATGGGGGCCGCCCCACCAGGCACCCCTGGACATGTGGTAGCTGAGCACAATGGCTGGGTGCACTAACGTTCTGTCCAACCTCCCGTTCACAAATCAGGCTCGCGTGAGGGGAGCAGCTGCTGGCAGCGTGGAGCGGGAACCAGGAGCTGCAGGCCAGGAACTGGCACCGGAGGGAGAACCTCAGCAGGGTGTTGCTGGCGGAGTTGCAACAGTTGGCCGAGGTGCACTTCCGCGAGCTCTCTCACCAGGGAGCTCATCAGAGGGGAGGGCGACAGGGACCGAGAGATCCTGGTTGCCATGATGGCCTGGTCTCGCACTGAGCACCTCTGGGACAGGCGCCAGGCTGCTGCCCTCCAACACAAGCAGCAGCGCGCCTGTGACAGGCTGGACGGTCAGGCCGCATCGCTCATGGGGGAGGCCATGGAGGCCCTGTGGCGTGACCCCCAGCGTGGCAGGCCATGCCGTGCCACGGAAGGAGGGCCAGCAGCTGACCAACACCATGGTGGCTTCCCACTGGTGCCAGTGCCCCCCCCCTGCACCTCGGCCACCTGTGATTCCCCCAGCAGCAACCCTATCCTGGCCTGGTCCACGGGGTCCCCCTCCCCCACATGGGCCGACCGGACCTGCTTGTGGGACCACCCGTCCAGCCTGCACCTCCCGTGGTTCTGCCCCCGCTGCCACCCCGATCCCTCCATCGGGAGGCGACGCCCCCACTCCTAGACCATGAATCCCAGGTCAAACAACCGCTCATGGAGGCTGCTCCACCCCCACAGGTAAGGGCTCAGCACCCCAGGGGTTGTGGGATGCAACACCGGGGGGGGGGGGCAATGGGAAACTGGGTACCTGTATGAGGCAGGACCCCGGTAGGGAACACATTGTGGAATCCACAGTGCACACACGTGATACGCGGGATGGGGAGCGACAGCCACTGCCAGGGGCAGGTGTACCTGCCCGGTGCCTCTGTACATGATGGGGCAGGTAATTGGGCAGGTGTCATTATACCATGGGCGGCCAGTCCCGGGGGGGGGGGGCACCATCAGGGAGCGCCTATGGCACATGCCTTGCTCGTGTGGGGAGGAGGGGGTTCCCCAAACCCTATGGGGCACCCAAGCGCCAGTGCACCGACAAGGGACAGCTGTGAGTGGTTGTGTGCAGGGGGTGTGCTTGGTGTATACTGGGGGGCTCCGGGCCTGTGGGGTGGGCACCAGCTGTGTGGTGTGTATTCCCCTGGCTGCCTCCCTGCTGGATGCTTCTGCCTGGGGTTGCTCCTGGGGTGGTATAGGGGGTGGTCGGTTGTCCAGGCACCCCCTGGCCTCACCTGTGCATTGGTGTGGCCGTGGCCATGCCCCTCCCCTCCGCTGTCGCCCCGTTGGTGCAGCCTGTCTGTGGTGGTGGTGATGGATGGGCGTCGGCACCATGGGCACTGGGCAGCTGAGCGTGAGTAGGGGTTGTGCTGTCCCCAGGCTTTGGCCCCTCCATTCCCCCTTGGTGCAGGGGTCCGGGTTGTCCTCCGGGTGGTGGCACTCTGTGTGTGGGAGGTGTTCCTCTGGTGGTGTTGCTGCCCCTGGCCCTCCCGGGGCCCAATGGTGCTGGCGTTCCCTAATGCCCTGTCCCTTCTCTCCAGCTACTGTTGCTGTGCTGCTGGCGATCCTGCGCCTGTGGGCTATGGTCCTGCAGCTGGAGCGGGTGGCCTGGGACATGCGGGTGGCGGGGCGGATGTTTGATGGCATCCGTGAGTGTGCTTCTGTGTTGCTGAGCCCTGTGCCTGTGTCCCTTCGTGGGGGTTTCTGTTCCTTGGTGCCCGCAGCCCGCTCTCCCTCTGTCCCCTTCAGTGCAAGCCATGATCACGGAGTGGACCTGGGAGCAGGGGGAGTTGGTGAAGCTCCTCCTGCTCATCCTGGAGCAGCTGCACTGTCTGGAACGCGCTGAGGCTGAGCGCTGGCGCCGGGTCGCTGGCTGTATTGACCGGGGTTCTGCCCCGGGCCTGCCTCTGCTGGCGCTGTTCCCCCCCTTCTGTTGCCCGTTCCCCTCCCTGCCCTGTTGTTTGTTGTTGCCCCCTGTTGCTGTTTCCCCTTCTTTTATTAAAGGCTTTTGTGTTCCTTTCCTGGTGTGTCGGTGTTGTGCTTTGCTGTGACCTCTCCCCTTGTGCGGGTGGCTCTGGGGTGTGTGTGGGGGGGGTGTTGCCTGTGTTGTGTGCATCTCTTCCCCCCCCCCCTTTCTTTGCTCCCCGTGGGCCCTTCCCTGTGTGCTTCTACTGCCCGCTGTGTGTGTGCGGCTCTGCTGTGGGTGTGTGTTGGGGAGGGGAGGCCTGGTGCTGGGCGGTCTGGGTTCTGTGCCAGGGCTGTGTGGAGCCGGCTCCATTGTAGCGGCTGTCATGGCTGTCCCATCCCATCCCCCTCCCGCCCCGCCCGTGCGGGTCCTGGCGGCTGGGGGGGCGGGGTCGCTGTGCCGGGCGGGGCTTCCCCGCTGTTCTAGGTCCCAGCCGTACGTGTACTTGCACAGGCGTTTGCCGGGTGTATCCTGGGATGGGTGTTTGAGCGCTGGGTGTTTGCGGGGCCCTCCCCTTTGCTTCCCACAACCCCCGGCGGCGCTGTCCGTGTAAATGTCTCCCTGCTTGGCCCTGCCGGGGGTTCGCTGGGTGTGCTCACCCACCCATCCACACCCATCGGCGCTGCTGCACCGTCCGTGTAAAAAAGGCCTTTGTCATTAATCCTTATTTTGGAAAAGTTAAAAGACCTTAGCTCCACATATGTCACATGATGCAGATCATTAGCGTGGTGTGTGTGTGGGTATGGGTGTGTGCACGCACGTGCGCAAGACAAGGAGAGGGCACAGAATAAGCCGAAATGGAAAGATCTGGTGCATCTGCACAAGCATTGCCCTTTCATGAAACCAGAACTAAGAGACGTGTAGAAAACAATGGAATTTAAGGAAAGATTATGCGATCAATACTATTCAGAAGACAACCCATCCTTTTTGGCCTTGTCAGCACAAGAGGGGTAATTCTTTCTCAAACATGAAATGTCCTTGAAGCTTTACTCAAGTATATTACATTCAAAGTCTTTCTAGCAGCTTCAACCATGTACGTCTTCTTGTTCTGGATAGTTTTGAAATTGCCCAGACATATTTATCAGGGTCTGGCTTTATAGTGGTGTCAGAACAGAAACAGAGATGAACAAACAGCAGGGACAGTTTTTTATTCAGTCCAGAGGATGACTCACGTCTGAACAGATGGAGACAAAGCAGATAAAATCATCTCTTTTACTGGTGAGAACATGCAAGCTTTCAGGCTACACAGGGCCCTTTCCTCAGGCATGCAAGAAGTCAAAACTACGCACTGAGAAAAATGCAAAGTATATTTATACACAATAGTTTTCCTACAGTTCCTTCCCAAGTGACGGAGAAAGCAATCACTTGGGAAGGAGTTGTGGGAAAACCATCATTGGTTTTTCAAATTAGGTTAAAACCAATTGATGATGTTAAAAACTAAGAATCAATAGATAAAGTAAAAAGACAAACATTAAGGGAGGGTGTAGTGGGAAACAGGTTTCTAGGGAGTGAGGCTGTTTGCATTTCAAAGGAATAAAAAACATGGGCAACACAAGTATAAACAAGTTGGCTGCCAATTACTTACATATTTCTCTGTAGCATCTTAAACAGCTCCAGGTCTAAATTAAGTCAGTGTGATGGAGCAAGTCACTGCCCCTTTAAAGGAGCCTGCTTCACCATTGGACACCTGCCTGCTCCTCTGGAATATAAAGGTCAGCAAGCTCCAGGAGCCAGTCACTGCAGCTGGGAGCTGGGCTGAGCAGACCAGACCCGACGCTGACCAGGGTGGTGAAACCTGGAGAAGGGGAACCGAGGAGGCTCCATGGACCAGAGAAGCCAAGGGGCAGTGCAGCTGGAACTGGGAAGTCAAGACGTGGCCTTGCCTTTGAACTGGATGGAGATGCTTGCAGGTAGAAGAAGTGCATGAGAATGGATACGATGGACTATTTGGGAGCTGCTAGGCTGAGGGACTGATGATTATTGTTGTTGTACCTGCAAGATGAATAAAGTGTACAACCTGATGATTGACCCTTCTATTCTGGGCCCTTATTTATATAGAGTCTGAGCTCCTGCAATTATTTACCCCGCTGGGGGAAGGGACTTTGTTACAGTCGGTTACTTTTAGTGTGTATAAAGTTACAAATTTTAGTTTAATTCTGAACAGAAAACCAAGGTAAGATGCTTTTGCACCCTAGTAAGCTGTCCTTTTGTCTTGGAGGGTAGAGGGGTGGTGGAACTATGGCCCTTTTTACATGAGACGCTCCCATGCATGGACACTCATCATGCACGTGGGGGAGCATCTCGTGTAAATGTGGAAGTACATGGGTGCGTGCTCCTGTGACCCACGCACGGAGTAACTGGTGAAGACACAGGTTGCTCCATGCGTGGAGGATGGGTGTGCGCCTGTCTGCACCCACACCCCTGTGCCACCCCTGCAGTGGTGTGCACACAGACCGCCCTCCCTCCCCCAGTGGCGATCCTTTGTAAAAAGGGCCTACGTGACAATTGCTTTGGCAGGCTTCATAAATATGGCACGGTAGGTCTATAGAGCCGTACGTTTCAGATCAGAATTTTATTTTTATTTTTAACACCCCACTCCAAAAAATCAAATTGGAAAAGAAGCGTGAGTGCTCTAATCTGGATTCCTTTTTCTATACTTAATTCCAGACCCCAGTGCCCATCTGGCTAGTTAGGTTGTGACCAGGAAGGAATTTACTCATCTTGGGCAGAAGAGCAGGCATTGTCTGCACAATACAACTGTAAATACTTGCTGTATAGATCACTGAAAGGCCTTGAACAGAGTAAATTACTGAACCGCATTTTAGTGAAGTTTTTAACAATCCTAGATTGCTCACTATATGTCTTATAATGACTCATCCTTCAGGATCCCCCTTGTCTTTTGTAACTAGGCCAAGAACGTGCAACTGCAGCCTCATGAATGTATACCTGTCTCTCCCTATGTGCCCCATTCCTTCTAGATTGCAAGCCCCTCAGGGCAGAGATCAGCATCAAGGACATTGCTGGTGCTATATAAATAATATATTGTGGCAGGGATGGGCTTGCCCGTGGTGAGTCCTGGCAGAATTAGGGCCCCAAACCATCACTCACTCTTGGGGAGTCCGCTCACAGTCTTTTAATCAGCACAGATTCTATACAAAATCCCTACACAGTCCTCTATAAGCCAGAGGGCTCATCCCCTCTGGCTTCTATTCACTGTCCTTCAGGGCAAGGCACACCTCCTCTGCACCCAGATATACCCTTAGGTCAGAGACAAACCTCTGAGCTTTCTCAAACCTCCACAACCCAGAGAGTCACCTCTGGGCTCTCCCAGTCTAAAGGCAGAGGCTCCCTCTCAACTCCTGCCTTCTCTGCAGTCTTCTCATAGAGCCCTGCTCTGGCTCTCCTCATCCAGGGCTGACTCCGCCATGCCCTTTTACAGCTGCCTCTTAGGTGCTGTCCTGCGCTTTCCACTGCACCTAGCTTAGTCCCCCGGCTGGCGCTAGCTCATTCTTAAAGGGCCCGTGGCTCACAGGGATTCTGCCCTGTTACGTATACTATCTCTAGAATATCTGTGTTTGTTTTATGAGGTTCCACATACTACCTAAACTCACTGATTTTCCCACAGTGTAGTGATATTAAGTTCCAATCCTATGAAATCACACCCATATGAACAGCCCTTGTTGACATATGTGCTGCCAGTGAAGCCGGTAGAGAGAAAAAAGAAGAAAAGAGCCAACAGGACCATTAGTAGGGGCTGTGGGGCAGAGAGAGGCTTGTGCAGAACCTTCTTGTCCTTCACAAACCCAGACTCTTCTACGCTCTCAGAACACTTGTAACACACAGGTTTAGCCCCAAGAAGCCAGCTCACAGCAGGATCTTAGCTCCAAGTGTCCTTTGTTCACACTAGTATCCCATCACCATACACGGTTCAGCACAATCCATATCACATATATAGTCCACAGTACTCCAAGGCTCTCCTGGCCTGTGCAATAAACCCCAGGCCAGGACCAATCCTTCCCATAGCCACCAGGTTCCCAGAGTCAGTCCTCCCCTCTGGACTGCTCTGCCCTTGAAGCAGACTTTCCGTCCAGGTCTCTTTCCTCCAAGGTCTCCCTCTATCTAAGCCCCACTCAGGGTTTCTAGGCTTTGGGCTGACCTAGCCACGCCCAAGCCCAGGTGTGAGGCATCAGACGCTATCCTCAATTCCCTCCAGGACCTGGGCCTCAGGTAACAACTGCCTCACCCCTGCTAGAGCGACTCCCTTTAAAGGCCAGTGCTCAAATATCCTGCTCCCTGCAGGACTCCAAGACAGAGAGGCCTTACTCTCCAATCACATAGGATAGTGAAAGTAGAGCAGAACTTCCTGAGATGGTTCTTGCTTCTAGGAACTTCCCTCGTGACAGGCTGGAGAGGCGATAGAAGCAGCAGGGTATGAAAAGCCTAGCTGAAGCCTTTCATCCCCTCCACTTCACACAACAGAAGGGGCAGCACCTGCATGACTTTAGTCCCCACAAAAAAATAAATGCAAAGAAATCAATACATTTTAGAAAGCCAATCTAACAAGAAGTTGGTCTATTATCATTCCATCCCAGGCACATCCACCTAGATTAACATCCATTTTGCTGAATGAACTTGACAAAGTGCTTTCTAACCTGATATCTGGCAAAGCCCCAGGATGTGACACCATCCCCTCAGAGTTCTTAAAATACCTTGGTTTTTCATTATTTATTTATTTATTTATTTATTTAATTTCCAAACTTATATCCCGCCCCTCCTGCTAAAGCAGCTCGAGGTGGCTAACAAATTATTAAACCACAATAAAACATCATGAACAAATAATAAATACAATATGAAAATAAATCATTTGCAGGAGGCATAAAAAAACCCTAAAACTGTTCCTGCCCTAACCCAGTCTCCCCCCCACCCCATCCCTCACTCATCTCCCTCACTAAAAGCCTGGCGGAACAGCCAGGTCTTACATTGATGTTGAAAAGAGGAGAGGTCCGGGGCCACTGGGGCCTCTGCCGGGAGGGAGTTCCACAGCCCCGGTGTGGCCACCGAGAACGCCCTCTCCAGAGTCAGCCCCTGGGATACCCGGGGGACTTCAAGAAGGGCACCCCTGGCTGGCCGCAGGGGTCGATCCAGAGCCCGGGGAGTGAGGCAGTTCTGCAGATAGATGGGGCCCAGGCTGTTTAGGGCTTAATAGGTAAGTGCCAACACCTTGAATCGGGCTTGGAAGACTATAGGCAGCCAGTGCAGAGAACAGAGCACTGGTGTAATGTGCCCCGTAAGGAGACGGACCACCGCATTTTGCACCAGCTGCAGTCTCCGAACTGTCACCATGGGTAGCCCCATGTAGAGCATGTTACAATAGTCCAGTCCTGAGGTGATGAAAGCATAGATGACCAGGTCGGAGTCTGAAATAAACGGCCAAACCCGCCGAACCAGATGTAACTGTCAAAAGCACTCCACACCACAGCCTCCACCTTGGCATCCAGGTGGAGCTGGGAATCAAGGAGCACTCCCAGACTATGAACCTGGGGAACTAGTGAGGGGCGAACCCCATTAATGATGGGGACGCCAACCCCACTGCCTTCCCCACTAGCATCACCTCTGTCTTGTCAGGATTCAGCCTCAGGCAGCTCACCCTCATCCAATCCCCCATAGCCACCAGACACTGGGTAAGTAAGCACCGAGACTGCCGGGTCTGGGTCAGATAAAAACAAGAGGTAGAGTTGGGTGTCATCAGCATATTGATGACACCGAATGCCAAACCTTTTCACGACCTCGCCCAGTGGCTGCATATACACGTTGAACAGAAGAGGGGACAGAATAGAACCTTGCGGGACTCCAAATGAGAGGTCTTGGGGAGATAAAAAATGATCCCCAAGTACCACTCGCTGAGTTCTTCCGGCCAGGAAAGAGCGGAACCATTCAAGAACAATCGCGCACACCCTGGCACGGTCCTGCAAGGGAGTCACCAACATCTCGTAGTCAACGGTATCAAAAGCAGCTGACACATCTAATAGAATCAGCAGGGTCAAACGATCCTGATCCAATTCACAGAGGAGGTTGTCAACCAAAGCCACAAGTGCAATCTCAGAGCCATAAACCGGACAAAAGCCGGACTGTGAGGGATCCAGAAAACCAATACGGTTCGTGCTCCTGAAGCTGCTGAGCCACAACCTGTTCAATAACCTTCCCTAAAAAGGGAAGGTTAGAGACTGGCCGAGAACTGGTGAGGGAATCAATGTCAAGAGATGGTTTCTTGAGCAGAGGCCACAAATGGCTTGCTCAGTTCTATATTGGAATGCTGTACATAAGGAAGCTGCCTAAAATTTGATGTGAATTCTAGATTATTGCTCTGTTAAAACCTGGGATAGATCCAAGTGTCACATCCAGCAACCTTCCCATATCATTACTTAGTGTTTGGTATAAGGGTCTGGAATAATAAACTCTCTAACAGCTGAATGCTTAACAATTAAAGATCAAGCTGGCTTTTCTCATGAGTGCAGCACTAACGACCAAATCCTTGCCCTGGGTTTCAGAGAAAATGGAAATCCGGTGCTTTGTTTTGTGATCTGTCTGCTGCCTATGATACCATGCAGCATCTTGGTTTATGGGCAAAAGCTGTCTGCATCAGGATCCACAGGAAATGTGGGCCTCAAACCCTGGTCCTCTGGGTTCATAGGCAGCAGCAGTGGGATCAACACTGCCACTAGGCTGCTGTGGTAAAGTGATGGCTCCCTAGCAAGCCTGGCTCCTGATTGACCACTGATCGCTTGCACCCTAATTGGCCAGGAACTCCTATATAGCTTCTTGGATCATGGCAAATCCCTATCCTGTATAACCAGACAGAGACCTGGTTCTACAGCATCCTTGACTTTTGTACCCCCAGCCCAGCTAGGACTGATTCCCTAGACTCTGACCCCGCTTAGCTACCAGACGCCTCTCACCTGCCCTCAAGGGGTGTTTTTAAATGTGCGCTCTCCCAAGCGCGTTTTGGAGAAGACGACTCCCAAGCGTATTTGGGAGAAGACGGCTCCCGCGGTGAAGCTGTCTTCTCTGCCCCAGCCAGTGATTAAATGTAATCACTGATTGGGGGCTTTATTGGGGGGAGGGGGTTTGCCAGCGCTGCCTGGAGGAGGCAGTTTTCGCTGGCTTTCCCGTGCCTCCCTCCCATCCCCCCGTGCTTGCAAACCGGGGAAGCCGCAATTAACCGCGGCGGTTCCCAGGGACGCAAGTGAGGGGGCAGGAATCCTCAGCTGGTTTGATGCGGGAAAGATTCGGCATCAAACCGTGCCAAACATTTAAATGATCACAAAGAAAGGCGGCTGATTAAAGGATCAGCTGCGTTTTTTGTATCATTTAAAAGCGCCCAAGGACCAGACATCTGGTTTGAATGATGCCCTGGTCTCTGAACATTGGCTCTACTCGGACTCTTGCCCTGGCCTGACTGCACTTCATCGCTGGGATCTGACACTCTAGAAGCCTGTTAGGCTGCTGTGTACAAGTAGAGGAACTTTTTTTTTTTTTTTTTTTTTTTTTTTTTAACATGGGCAGTGTTTTAAAGTGCATCTACAAGAGAATGTCAGTTTTTGGCCCTCACAAATCAACTGCTTAATTCAGGGCTGGGTTCTCTCTCTCTTCTTTTCAGTCTTTATGTTCATGACCTGCCTGCTATCCATCCAATCACACAGGTTTGTTTATGCCGATTATATCTGTTTAGTTATCCAATTTCAAACTTTTTCTGACCTCCAAGTTTACCTAAACTTTGACCTAGAAATACTATCCAGCTTTTTTCAAACCTGGCAGCTAAATGCCTCAAAGTCAGTTTCCTGTGCTTTCCACCTTTATAATATCCTGGCGACTTGGAACTGAGCATCTATATAATTGGAAAAAGGCTAAATCATGAACCTTGCCCAGTCTATCTTGGCTTTACCCTGGACAGGTCTTTGACCTTGTCGCCCCACCTGAAGAAACTGTCTGCCAAAGCCAAGTTTTGCAATAATCTGCACAACAAACTTGTTGGACCTACTTGGCCTTCCAGTGCCAATACTCTGCATTTCTACATTTAGCAATCTGTTCCTAGGCTGCAGTATATTGTGCTCCCATCTGGACTGGATTCTCGCATACCAGACTGGATGATGTGCGGCTGCATGCAATGACACACATCGTTTTCAGGGACATTACTCTCTACCTTTCTCCCTGGCCTTTGAAACATTTCTCCACTTCATACTCAACACAAAGCTGCCTCAGCTAATGGAAAAATATATTTAAAAAATGGAAAAACAGAAAAAATAGAAAAATTGTAAATTCCTCAGAACTAATGTTGTTTTCCAATCTTTTCACTCATCCAAGTTCAGCTTAATTTTCATCAACCTTTGTGGTTAGTTCTTCCCAGTTTTTAACAAAATAACTGCTGGTGGAGAGAGAGATTCTTCCTACCTTTAGTGAACCGTCATCTTGTAAAGAATCCCTCATCCTACTGGCCAGGTTGTGACCTACTATGCCCCTTGTGGGAACTTCTAAACCTCTTCCTCAGGGGTCACGGCCTGTGTGCAGCCTTCAAACACAGACAAGGCCTTAGAGATGGCGCATAGACCACGGGGACGATCCTAAGCCCTGTGCAGCATGTGCTCCCCCGATACGGGGACTGTGGTGCGCAAGGCACGCACGTGTGTGTGTGTGCGTGCATAAGCTGCGCGTGCAGGGGTTTAGAATCAGCCCACATATCTCATATTGTAGATTCAGAAGGCTTGATCCAGAAGGCTTAGTGCTCTGAGCTCCCTAACCAAAAACATTTTGGTTTCGTGCGACCAATAGGCATACATTAAAGAAAGAAAGAAAGAAAGAAAGAAACAGTCTCTTGCTCCTAGAACCATTTCTGCCCCTTGTCCCATGCTGTCCTGTATACCTAGAACTCCCTCCCTGAGCACATACACTCTCCTCCCTCCCAGCCCCACCTGAAAACCTACCTCTTCCATCAGGTTTTACCTAGCTTCTCACTCCCATAGACAGGTCACTAATGCTTCCTCTTCCAGCCTTTCATTCAGAGTTCCCTTCTCCCCCACTTTTTTTCTTTTTTGTTTTCTTTACCAATTTTTTAGTTTCCCATCCTGATAGATTAATCGGCAATTGGAAAATTGGTAACGTAAATTAACAATTTTGGGGGTAACCTGCAACTTACCTTGATGAATGTATTCCTGGGTGAAGCCACATCTGATGGCCAGGCTGCCGTGTCCCGGGCTGATGCGGAATGCAACAACCTGGGTGGACAGGGCGCACGCCAGCTGGAGCACAAACTGCACGTACTCCTGGGTGGGTCGATGGCAGCACAGCCCAGGGTGGGGGGGGAACGGGGAATGTGCAGCCGGCCGGCCAGCCCTGCTCTGTACCCCCCGCCATGATGGGCAGCCAATAACAGCCGCCATGGTGGAGGTGGCCCGGGCCGAACCAAACATGCAAGCTCCAGGATGGTTTGCTCTGCCCTGGTCGGGCGGGCCCTAGCCCAGGCTGTTTGCTGAGGTGAAGGCCTGGGCTAGCTGTCAACATGGCCTGGGATACCCCGGGTCAACATCTCGTGGCCACGAACTAAATGTGATAGTGGCCCATGGGGAAAAGTAGGCCTAAGTAGGCTGCTGCCACATCTGGTTTTACCCCGCGTCTCTCCCTTTGTTCTCCTCTCCCCTTTTCATCTTAGACTGAGTCTGTAAGCCCCTTGGGATAGGATAGGACCCTGTCTCTAATTAACGATTCTATAGTGCCAGATACACGACTGGGGCTTAAAATATAAATAAAATCATTCCAGTCATCAGTATACCATACCCTCTTCTTACACATTTGTTTGTGCTTTTGCCTTTTGAAAAATCACATCTTTTCAGAATAAAGACCACCAAATCTTTCATATGTGTTTCTAAAGCATGTAGCACAATGAGGCTGTGATTCTGTGGAGACCTCAAATAAATAAATAAATAAATAAATCATAATAATTAACTGGAGCTTACAGTCTCAGAACTGGGTGAAAAAAGAGTGAGTCACATGGAGACTAACACAAGGTTGTGTTGTCTACTACATTAGGCCAGGTTTGTATAGAAGGGGGAGGAATATAGCCTTATAAAATATAAGGAATAGATGATGCAGGGGATGCCTCTGTTCAATAGGCATATCTTATGCAATGAAATTGTTATAACAACATAAGTATGAAATCAGAGTACTATCAAAGCTTACCTTTGTTATTGTTGCATTATCAGGGATATAGTGAAGTGCATCTATATAGAGATCAAATGGCTGACTTGCTGATGTAGGATTTGGTAATACTGTAGAGGGATCATGTGGGATCCAAAGTGCATACGGAAAATGGCACTCTTGAAGGCTGACAAATATAAATAAGCACAGGCCATACAATAATACAATTAACAATACATTCTTAAAATAATTCATATATTAACAAGTATTGTCTCTCTATTAAGCCTTAGGTAGTCATTTCAAAATCAAGACTACAGAATGAAATAATAAGAATATTGTTGGAAAGTGACTCATGATATCCGCTTTCATCAGTACCAACAAACGTGAGTTAAAAATACAGAACTGTGTTTACAAACACACCTACTAAATCTACAAGCACAAGGGATTTAGAGAAATATAGCTAAGGGAATAGTTAATTTCCTTAACTATTTTGGAAAATCTGAACATATCCAAGTTGGCAAACTATGAAAGTGGTTGAGATTCCTAATTAGCAACTTTCCCCACAAGTTACACTGTTATGTGCTTAACCAACTTAAAATACTACATTTAAGACATGCCCTAATGGGCTGCGCTGAGTGATGAAAGTTAAAAGGATTTAAGCATATGCTTAAAGTTACGTGCACAAGTAAGTTGGCTTGGAGAACGATTGCCTTCAATTTGGCTTGGAGAAGGAGTACCCTAGACGTCTGGTTGAGACCGAGCATCTTCTGGAAGTGGCGTAAAACCTTTTGTCTGAAAAAGCATTTGGCGGGCAGGGATAGGGAATGGGGTGGTTTTGACGGGTGGCTTTGGGGTAGGGTTCTGAGGGGGGGTTGGGTGTGGGAAATTGGGGAGATAGTATTGGGCAGTTTTGGTGGGGGCTGAGGATTTTTAGGCTATGTTTTTGTGCGAGTTTTATATGTTTTTATTGTTGGGATCCTCTCTGAGCCTTTGGGAAGGGCGGCATATAAATTTAAATAAATAAATAAATAGATTAATTTCCTCAACAATAAATGGGAGCCAAGGATGCTTAGCAATTTGAAGAAGCAGGCTACTGTGGGCTGGGTTTACATCTTAATATGTAGTGGTTTCCATTTAATTTGTTTTAGAAAAAAACTTTGGGCGCTTGCCCATGTTACCTGAGTGGGGGAAACTTATGGTTTGTAAACTCATGGTGGGGAAACAAATGTGTAGCTCTGAACATGGAGGCAGGGTTACAAGCATCATCAGCTGCGGCTCCTATTTTTTTCAGTCATGGATGTCAGGGCTGGATTCCATGATTGAAAAAAACGGGAGACGCGGCTGATGAGGCTTTTAAGCCCGCGCCCATGTTCAGAGCTACATGTTTGCTTCCCCGCCGTACGTTTACAAAACGTAACGTGGGCAACCACCTTTTACTTCCAAAGGCCATTCTGATGCTTGACATGACAGCAAAAAGAATCCAAGCTTAGCTGCCAGAATGGCAAGAGAATGAGTCAGATTCTTGGGTGGTTTTCTTCATTATTCTACTGAAACGGTCCATTTCTGGGTATTATATTATTCTTCTGTTACTAATTTTATAATTTACAGAGCCTCCTTCGATATATTTTTCTCATGTAACTATCTGAAAGGCACATACCCAACATATGCAACTCTCCAGTGACTAATTTTTGGTGTCGTTTATGTGCTTCATTTGGCCAATTTGTTTGCAGATTTATGATCCACTGACTTACACAGTTTGAAAATTAATGCTAAATCAATACTTGGTATAAATTTATTATGATTTTACTGTAAATTATTTTAACACTACATTGTTTGGCTGAGGCGGTGTAAAATGGGATTGTATATAAATGAAAACATTAACCAAGCTAGAGGCATAAAATCAGCTCCCACCCTAATACAGCAGTTCTGGAGTGAGGAACTGTGTAGAATTTTTATGTAGCATATGGGAAAACTGTGCAGCCTGGGAGTTTTGAACATTAATTCTGCGGCTGTACTAAATCTACTGTGTCATCTTCTGTCTGCAAGCAAACCAGATTTAGAGAAATAAATTGTCACTGCAGCTCTGCATGGTGAAAAATTGATAACTTGTTAAAGTTCAAAAAGGAAAATTATTTAAATGGGAGTACCCCAGGATTATGCACACCTGTTTAATAATAGCAAAATATAGCCCTATAGTTAGAAAATTATTCATACTATTTATCCTTCCCTCAGTATTCTGTAACTTTAAGCCAGTTTTAGAGTCATATTTCGGCACTCTGTGAATTGTGCAATGATAAAGAGCAACAAGTATGCCAGGATGAAAAAGCGACTGACAGAAATATTCTGCTGATCATAATTTCAGTATTTTACCTTTCTTTCCTCACTTGGCTGTCTCTTAGCCTGTTCCTTTCCTTGGATGGGTCATAAACTGTTAGCTGGATATTTGAATGACCCCAGGCAGAGTCTGTAAATAAAGCTGATTTACTCTACTGGTTCTATATTTTCTTGTACAATTTTAAAAAGCAACAACCAAAAAACAGCCGCATACTGTATATTTCACACAGAAAGAATTATATTCAGAAGGTCAAGTGCTGCTCAGCTACAGTATCACTCAGGCAAATTTAATAGAATACCGTATTGAAAAATCAATTAGGAAAATTAAACAAAAACCCACTCTTCTGTAAGTGAGAAATTGGCTGCCCTTACTCTGCCCCCCTTTAAAGCTGCACAGAAGTCATTCCGCCAAGTCTTTGGCAAGAGTCACAAAAGGGTGTTATTGGGTCTGACGTCAGATCAGTGGGTGTGATCCACGCATATATTACCATATGTCTTCTGACCTGGCAATGGCCTTTATGGCAGGTTCTCTGAAGATTATTATTCCTAATCTTAGTGGAAACAGACTTGGTGGGCTGGAAACTGGACTTCAACAGAATACCGATATTACCAATGCTGCTTTGCCAGCAAATAGGGGGTTATTGCCCATCTTGTTTTTACCCAGATGATCCAGGAATTAAGTGTCTTCGTATGGGATCCAGGTACACACATGATCCACAGGCCAGATGTCTGGAAATTGGTTTTGTGAGCTATCTGTTCTACAGAGCCAGGAGCTGTCTCTTGCATGGAGTTGTGGGGTGTCTTTTCTATGGATCTGTATGGAGTTGCTTCTATTTACTTCAGAGCCAGCATACAGCTCCACAGCGCTCAAGCATAGCTCTATCCCAGTACTTCCTGGCACTTCCAGGGAAAGGCAAAGTTGGCCCAGGGTAAGGGTTTCAAAATCAAATTAAATTTTGATTTCTATCCTGTCCCCTCACTTGTTCAATGTGTACATGCAGCCTTTGGGGGAGGTTGTTAGGGATTTTGGTGAATGGTGTCATCAATATGCTGATGACACCCAGCTATCTCTCTCTTTTTCATCCAACTCAGGCCCGGCAGTCTCGGTGCTTACCTGGTGTTTGATGGCTGTGCGGGATTGGATGAGGGCGAGCCGCCTGAAGTTAAATCCCGACAATACGGAGGTGATGGTTGTGGGGAAGGCCGGGGGAGCGGTGGCCCCCATTATTGATGGAGTCCGTCCTACCCTAGTGTCTCAGGTTCGGAGTCTGGGGGTGCTCCTGGACCCACAGCTCCGCCTGGATGTCCAGGTGGTGGATGTGGCGAAGGGGGCATTTCGCCAATTACATCTGGTGCGTCTGCTTTGGACGTATGTCTCGGACTCAGATCTGGCCACGATCGTCCATGCTTTTACTACCTTGAGACTGGACTACTGTAATGCACTCTACGTGGGGCTACCCTTGGTGCTGGTTCGGAGGCTGCAGCTGGTGCAGAATGCGGCGTCTCGTCTCTAATGGGGACGGGCCGATGCGAGCACATTACACCGGTGCTTCGCTCTCTGCACTGGCTGCCGATAGTCTTCCAGGCCCAATTCAAGGTGTTGGTGTTGACCTTTAAAAGCCCTAAACAGCCTGGGCCCAGCCTATCTGCAGGACCACCTCACCCACTGGATCCTGGATCAGCCCCTGCGGTCGGCTAGGGATGCCCTCCTCGAGGTCCCCCAGATTTCTCGGGTGTCGACCTTGCGGAGGGTGTTCTCTGTGGCCGCGCCACAGTTGTGGAACTCCCTCCTACTGGAGGTCCGCCTGACTACCGACCTCCCCTCTTTCTGTAGACAATGTACGACCTGGCTGTTCTGCCGTGCTTTTCCTGAGGGAGAAGGGCTGGGTGGGTTGGGTTAGGGTGGGGTAAGGGGTAATTTGTTTTACTGTGGGGTTTTTAACTGTAATATTGTTGTTTTTTACTCTGCTTGAATATGCTGTTAGCCGACCCGTGATGCTTTTAGCAGGAGGGGGCGGCATACAAATTTTATAATAAATAAAATATAATAAATAAATCATATGAACAGACTGAAGAATCAAGCTGTTATTTCAGTTTGTAATTTCAGCGTTCATGTGAACGAACAGCTTTAAGAATATACAATGTCCAAATGCAGACATCTGAGTTTTCCAAGATGTTCAGATACTCCAGCTGAACTTAACAGGAGCTGTGGATGATCAGTGTCTATGAAAGTTATGACTCTATACAGTTTTAATTGTTTAACTTCTATCTATCAGTCTTAACATTTAAATTTAACCTCTCTGTGGGCTCCATCCTCCAGCATTAAAGGCAAAACTCCCATTGACTTTAATGGTGGGAGGACTGCACCCTTTGTCTCAGTTAGTACTACTGTAAAATGGGGATATTAATATTTACTTACCCAACAGATGATTGTGACAATTAGTTAATGTGTGTTTAATTCTTTGAAGAATGTATATATTACATAAATGCTATATTAATACATTTACCAGCTTAGATGAGCACTTTTCAAAGACGCAGCTGACTTTGTTTTCAACTTTCAATATTACTAAAAATCAAAAATAGGAAATTCTAAAAATCCAACCATTTGAGGTGCTGTGTGCCCTCCCAAACCGGGGTTTATAAAAGTTAAGGGTCCAGAGGCAGGCTCAAGCCCCTAAAAAGTGCCATTATTTTAGCATTCATCTGATAAATCTAAACCAGGGGTGGGGAATCTTTTTCCTCACAGGGGTCACTTTGAGAATTAGTACAAGCTCCGAGGGCCGCACGGAAGTTGGGGAAGAAGTGCTTAAGGGATGCGCTCAGGAAGAGGAGGGTCCAAATCATGGATCTGGGTCATGGATTTGTCCCTTATCCTTGTGTGCAGGCTCTCATCTCTGCTCCTTTCCTCAGTCTTCCAGTGCTCAAGGGTAGGAACTGGATCCAGGGACCAGGTCCAGGCACTGGAAAGGGGCCAAGCCATGGCCTGCATTTGACCCCCAGGTCTGAGGTTTTCCATCTCTGATCTAAAAAGTAGACGACATTGGAGAAGCACAGTACTCATACTTTTAAAATTAAGTGTTCTAACTGTGAATACCTTTGGTGCATTAGAATGGGGTTAAGTTTAGCACAGACGTTAATTAAAATTCATCTCATAATAATATAGTTATGAAGAAATTCAAATAATACAACAGCTCAACAAACATCTTGGATCTGATTCTTTCCTACTTTGTACCTGTGTGGTCATTTATATCTATGCAAAGTGAGTACAGGGTTTTGAGTTAGTAAGTCATTTTCATTTGGCCCTTGCTTTACATGCGCAAATTACTACCCCATGCAAGACCAGTGAAAAATCAGACCCACCATCTTACAATGTGCATTTTACTTATTAACCACTCCACAAAAATTGTTGAAGGAAACTATCCTCTTGAGCAGCTGGCAAGAATTTAATTTCAGACTGGTGATATTAACGCTTGATGCCTTATCTATTAAGACAGAATAATTTTTTTCTCCTCTGTGGTGCTGTGATTATTCTAATTTTTTAAATTACCTTTTGAGACATGTCTGAGAGTGTGATCCAGAATGTTATAAGGAACGTTTCCAGGATTCAGTGGTACAAATGGAGAGAACTCTCTAGGTGCCCACAGAATTCTAAAACTGGTAATTTCTTGCTGGAAAACATCCACCTTTTGCCATCCAAGTGTCAGTGAGTCTATAAAAGATAACACACATAAACAGGCCTATTCTTCATGTAACTGTCTAAATCTAGTGCGTTGTATTGGTCAGAAAGTTTAAAATTGAGAAAACTAGCTCAGCAGCCACATGCAGCTCTTCAGCAGTTTCTGGCCCTTTTTACACGGATGGGAGTGGGTGGGGGGATGGGTGTTTTGGCGTGGTGTGTGTGTGTCCCTTTACACAGACACCCCCAGCCCCACCGGTTTTCCGGAGGGCTCCATGAGTGGAGATGGGTGGGTGATTGGCGGAGGTTGCGCAGGAGCGTGCACACACCCGCACCCATCCTGCTCGGTGTTCACACGGACGAACACCGAGCAGACACCCATCTCCCCATGCACCACCGGGCATTTACATGGGCACCCCACCCACCCAAACATCAAGTGGGGTGGAGGGGCTGTTTGTGTAAAAATGGCTGACGTGTGGCTCTCCCAGGCCACACATGGCTTTAATGGTCCTGTGTGTTAATTCACTACAACGGAGGGTGTTAACAAATGAGACAGCAGCCCACACCAGGTGGGTGTCCGCCTGCTCATTTATTAGGTGTTCGCCCCCACTGGCCACATGGCCATCACCCACCAGACACATAGCCCCTTACTCACTGCAGGCTAATGTGCACCCATGTGTCTGCATCCCCTCAATTAGGTTGAATGCAGCCTCTGCGGGCAAAAAGCCTAGACCATTCCAAGGACTGATCACTTCCGTCCCCTCTCTCCACTATCACTGGTGCGCAAGTAACGTCCATCTTAAAAGCCCACTATACCATTTTCAAATAGGCATTCTCCCAGCTCTTCCTAGTTGGCAGTATGTGCCCAAGCTTTCAATTTCATATTTTGACTTTAATTTTCACTTTTCACTATAGGCGTTTAATAAAGTATAAAATTTTCTACTTAAACTCAGCGTTATGTGTATAGCAACTGGTTGACTACAGTCACCAAGCTCTGGCAGGTATAAACCCAGGTATAAACTGCCGGGGGTGCATGGGGATAGCAGCTGCTGGATCGCCTTCCAGAGTCAGAATAGCCCAGAAGAAAGAAACTGCTGGAGCGGCTTCTTGTTGCAATGGTTCACCGAGGCCGTGAGTGATGACAGGGGGAAGGATACTGAGAATGGATGGGGGAGTTGGTGGGCAGAGCGCTGCGGGGGAAAACACCTGCCTGTGTATTCTGCTGGTCACGCTAAACCTATAAGTGGGGGTTACCCAAAAGGCACATGAAATGAACGCAGGAGGCTGCCTGTTTATTAGGCTCTACACACACTAACCATGTGAGCGGGGGCTGCACGGACCAAACCCGGTCTCCAGAGGGCTAGGGTCTCATTTGTTACCACCCCTGAGTCTTGGCAGCTTCACTACAGCAGCTCCTCAGAATCTCAGCAGCCGGGACACTGGCTCTGGCAGCCAATAATCATGAAGCAGGAGTGGTTTGCACACTCATTCGTGTGTGTGCACCTTGTGGCTCTCGGCCACGTGAAGATTTCAATATGTGGCTCTTGGGGTTGGGAACGTTGCCCACCTCTGGTTTATACATTCTAAAAGCCTATTTTGCTGCACTTGTTTATAGGTTTGGGAAAATGGGAAGAAAAATGACTTACCTCTTCCTGTAGGGTGATAAACAACCTTCAGCACAAGACAGGGCCTAGCTTCTGCCAGATCTATAAACTCAGATGGATCCAGAGAATCAAAGAGAAATGTTTCTTTAAAAAAAAAGAAAAAAAAAAAAGAAGGGGACATGTATTATTTGTTAAATTTGTTTTATTTCATTAATGATTATACTAAAAAAAGTCCAGAAAACTTATGAATAATGTTCCGACCAATAACACAGAAATGCTGCTGTATCTCCAATCACTTGATTTCCTTCCCACCAAAGTTGCTCTCTTATCATTCATTAAAGAATTTCCCTCCACTTCTAGGCCAGGTGTGGGGAACCTTTTCCCTCCCAGGGGCCACTTCAAAACCAAGTAAAAAAATCAGAGGACTACATACAAGTTGTGGGCAGGCGTGCTTAAGGGCTGCGCTCAGGAAGAGGAGGTCCACATCATGGATCAAGGCCATGCATCTCTCCCCTACATTTGTGTGCATGCCCTCATCTCTGCTCCCTTAACCTGCACTCAGTCTTTCAGTGTTTGGGGGTAGGAACTTGCCACGGTTCTGCTCTAGACTGATGTTACAGACCATTTTGAGAGCAACTAACAGAGGCAAAATCCCCATTAAAGCAGAACTGAACCCGTAAGATCTTATGAAACATTATTTACTCATGTCTTTATCAAGCCAATGGAAACTTTTTCATTAACTTCAACGAGAACAACATCTTGCCCTAAATGTGCTGGCAAGTTACTTCTGAGTCTGTTCTAATAAGTTATTCAACTGAGGTACACCCATCACTGGAAATTGCAAGCTAGAAAACATTTTCTGCTAAACACCATGGGAAAAAGACATTTTATGTTAGGTTTTGTGGTAGAACAGCAGTAATCTCTATTGATTTGTAGTATTCTCACAATAAATAGCTTTTGAGTTTTAATTAAGCCTCTCAGTTTTGTTTAGGCTATTAGTCAATCTCAGCAGCTACTTATTGGTTTGTACAGTATATTAGAAAACAAAAGAAATTATTCCTTAGTTTATTTATGTGAGCAATTTTTCAGGGGTAATTAATTTACTCTGGATAGTTAGCTACTATCAGGTCTTTAGTGAGGTCTTGCTTTCTTTGTCTCCCAAAGTCATGTAGGGAATTGCTTCCAGTTTAAGAAATCTAAACAAGGAAGCATGCATGAGCTTCAAGGCCAGGGAGGATCATTATGATCATCTAGTCTGGCCTCCTTTATTATGCTCATACTAAGATCTAAGCTAGTCTAATGCAGGGGTTGGAAACCTCAGGCCCTGGGGCCAAATGCAGCCCATGGCTAATTTTTATTTGGCCCCTGGATCCAGTTCTTACCCCCAGGCAGTAAAAGAGTGAGGTCAGTCAGGAGAAGGGAGCAGATTAAGGCATACACCCAAAGAGAGAGGACAGATCCATGATCTGGAGTGTACCCTCCTCTTCTTGAGTCCACCAACTTCTATCCAGCCCTCCGAGCTTGTACTAATTTTTTAAGTGGCCTCTGGGAGAGAAAAAGTTCCCCACCTCTGGCCTAGCAGATAAGATGTTGGACTTGTATCTGGGAGACCAGTGTTTAAATCTGTCTTAGCCATGAACCGACTGGGTGGTCATGGGCAAGTCACCATCTCTTATTCTCAGTTCCCCATCTGTAAAATTAGAATAATAGTGACCTGCCTCATAGGGTTGCTGTGAGGGTGAACTACGTAAGGATTGCAAAGTACTTTGAACATTGAAAGTGCTATAAAAATAACACCACCACCACCACAGGTCAAAGCATCTTTCTTAGGAATTCTCGTATTAAGGATATAACTTCAGATAGAGTTGGAAAACATCTTTACGAAAAACACCCAGGAGTCTTTCAGACTGGCAGGAAACTTGCATACAAAATGTGCCTCAGATATTTGTCAATACAGCCACAATCACTTCAGTCATACTTCTAAAACAGAGCCATTCATTTTCCCCCCCCCCCAAAAAAAAGAGAGAGAGAGAGAGAGAGAGAGATACAATGGTTCACTTTTTTTTTTAAAAATTAACTATTTTTTATTATTTTTTCAGTTTCGCATCCTAGCCATCATACAATGTTTAAATGGACCTAGTTACAGCATCGGTCCATCTATTACCCTGCGGATACAAAACATCTAGTCAAATTTTAGTTAAACATAGTGACATCCTAGGTTCTGCTGGATCAAGTTCTTGCTGGATAATGTCCCAAATATTGTTCCAAACAGCATAAAACCCCTCTAGGGCCATTTGTATCTCTGCTTGTATTCTTTCTAATGTAAGGGTAAGCCAAATTCGTTGTAGCCATTGTTTATAGGAGGGTTTTCGCGAGGATTTCCAATTGCTAATAATTATATGCAATACTGCCAATCTCAACTGTTGGCAAGCTTGTTTTCGTTCCGTTGTTATACTCAATTCCGGAAACAGACCCAACAGAGCGAACTTCGGTTGTATTGGAATATCTATTTGGGCGGCCTTATTTATGTGAGGCCAAATCTCCCTCCAGAAAGCTGATATGTGGGGACATGTTCACCAGCAGTGGAGCCATGTACCTTCTTCTGCGCATCCCTGCCAACATTTTGGTGGGTATGATTTATTCATGATATCCAGTCTGTGCGGAGTAAGATACATCTGATATATTGTCTTTATTTGTGGCTCCAGCACTGATAAAGATCTAGAAAGGCGTTTCATGTTCTGCCAGATGATACTCATCTCCTTTTCTTCAATTTTACTTTGCAGATCTTCTTCCCATGCTGCGATGTAACCCGCATCCGGTAAGTGTGTTATGCTTTGTAGTACTCTGTATATTCTGGAGATGATGTGTCTTTGACCAGGATCGCCGTATAGTACTTTTTCAATGTCAGTAATTTTTCTTATGACATGTGGCTTAGTAAGTCTATTATTAAATGTACTGACAAACTTTATATGTATCCAGGTATCCGGAACAGCTTCTAGTTTTTGCTGAATTGTGTCCAATGTGAGAATCTCATCTCCCACGAATAACTGTCCTGCCCATTTTAGTCCTTTCTTTTCCCATTGATCTTTTACCTTTTCTGGGATATTCGCTTGTCTACTCCAGTTACCAAAGATAGGGGTATATGGGGATATTTCTTGCAGGACTCCACCCTTATTTATAGAGGCTTCCCATATCTCCAGTGCCATGCCAACAGATGGGTGTCGCTTTATAGTTTGTTTACTTATTTTTTGACCTTCTGTTAAAACATTTACAAAACTTGTAATCTTGCCCACCTCTTTTTCTAATATTAACTAGTCAGGATTGGTACCTTCATGGAACCAAACTTTAACATCTTTGAGTACAGATGCCCAATGATACAGTTTTATATCGGGCATATGCTGTCCCCCTTGTTCCTTTTTTGTATACAGAATGGACCTGTGTAGCCGGGATTTATTTCTATTCCATATTATTCTGGAAATGACCTTATTTACTGTCGCAAAATAGCTCTTAGGGAGCTGTATTGGCAGTGCAAACGATGTGTAGAGCAGTTTAGGGAGGATCAACATTTTTATTAGATTTGTTCTACCTAATCAGGATACTTGCAAATTTTTCCATTCCTCCTCTTTACTTTTAATATTTTCCACCAAGGGGAGGAAATTTGCTTTAAACAAGCTACTCAATTTTTTTGGTAAGGTGTATACCCAGATATTTTATATCAGTATGTTGGACCTTAAAAGGGGTAGCTTGAGATATCTCCAAACTTGTGAGCTTTTCCTCATTAAATATCAACATTTCAGATTTATTAATGTTAACACTAAACCCTGATACCATCCCATACCGCTCAATGGTCTCAAGCAACCCTGGGACTGACCAGGGAAGATCAGACAAGCTCAGCATCATGTCATCAGCGTACAAAGATACTTTATATTCTTTGTTGTTGATACTGATGCCCTTTATCTATTGTTTTGTTTTGTCCTAATAGCTATTGCCAGGGGTTCTATAGCGATGTTAAATAGGAGAGGGGACATTGGGCATCCCTGTCGGGTGCCACGAGTTATCATGATAGGTGATGAAGTATGCCCCTCAAACAATATGTTGGCCCTGGGGGACTTATAGACTAACTTTATCCACTGGAGAAACGGGCCTTCAATTCCCATACGTTTCATGGTTTTGAATAAAAATTTATGTTCAGTTAAATCAAACGCCTTCTCCGCGTCTAGTGATATTATTGCAGCTGGTATTTGTTTATCTTTAATGTGGGCTATAATGTTGATAATTTTCCTTATATTGTCAATACCCAGCCTACCTGGGATAAAGCCCGTTTGATCGGAACTGATTAGATCTGGAATAACAGTCATTAATCTGTTGGCTAAGATTTTCGTGAAGATTTTTGCGTCCGTGTTTATCAGCGAGATCTGACGATATCCATTACAGAGCTCTAGATCTTTCCCGGGCTTGGGACAGAACATAATATTTGCTTCATTTAAAGTTGGGTGCATGTCCCTTTGTCGTATTAGAGAATTGTACATTTTAGTGAGGAGTGGACTTATTTGTTGCAAAAAGGTTTTATAAAATTCGGTTGGATAGCCATCTGGTCCGGCTGCCTTGTTGTTAGGAAGAGTTTTTATTGTCGCTTCTACCTCCTCCTGCTCTACAGCTTTATTCAGGATTTTTTTTTTGGTCTCATTGTGATTTTGTGTAATTTAATTTCATTCAAAAAAACATTTATGTTTTCTTGTGTAGGATCTCCTGATTTATAGATCCCTTTATAGAATTCAGTGAAGCAGTTCTCCATATCGGTCCCCTTTAGGACTGGAGAGCTAGGGGGAACCCTAACAAATGGTATAGTCGTTTTCTGCCTTTTTTTCTTAGTTAGCCAGGCCAGCACTTTATCAGCTTTGTTTGCCTTTTCATAATAGAAAGCTTTCATATATCTAATTTTATTTATTACTGATTCAGTTTCTATAAGATTTATTTGGCTTTTAATGGTGGCAATTTTTTCTGCATTTATTTTGGGTTGTTTAGCTAATTGTTTAATTTGAAGATATTTCTCACTAAGGCCTTTTTTCACAGACACTAACACCCATAAAATGGGTGTTACATTTTATTATACATGTTGCAGGGCACCACTGCAGCCAATCACCATGGGCCCTGTGCACACATGATGCCTCCACCCAGTTCCTCTGGGTGGAGATGGGTGAGGAAAATAACCAGTGGGTGGGGACTGGAGCATTTCCCTGGGTGGAGATGAGTGGGGGCGTCTGTGTAAACGCCACTTTCGGTGGGTGTTGGTGAGTGTTTGCTCCCGGCCAACACTCATCTTCACCCGCACCCACCGGGTAGTATCTCTTCTCTCCCACCCTATATATCTCCCAATAACTATCCCCCATACCAAAACCATAAACAAAACATTAACTGTGGGGGCCCCTTTATGGAACGTTGTGTCTTGGGGCTCCGCGTTCCAACAGGTCCTTTGCACAATCCAACATACAGCCCAGTTAACTAAGTCCATACCAAACGTGGTGATGATTTTTCTAGTCTCGCCGCGTGGTCTCTCTTAGTGTTGCCTTTACAAAAAAATTTTTTTATCCAGCTGAGTTTTCTTTCATGCTCTGCTCCACAAATTTTTGGAGATCAGACTCCAGAGTAAAAAAACAGCGTTTGCCTTGATAGAAGAAGGAGAATCTTGCTGGGTAGTAAATCTGCACCTTGATTCCCTTTTGATTGAAGACCTCCAGGTGAGCTCTCCATGCTTTCCTTTTTATCACCGTTTCCATTGCGAGATCTGGGAAGATCGAGATCTTTGCGCCTTCAAACATCATGTCTTTCAAGTGTCTAGCAGCTTTAAGTATTTCTTTTTTATCTGCATTGCGCAGAAATTTTGCAATTATTGTCCTGTGGGGAAGCGGATCTTTAGGTCTGGGCCTCAGTGATCTATGGCCCTGCTCTAGCTCCACCTGGTGCAGTTCTCTCTGCTCGGGGAAAATGGTTTTGAATATTGTCTGCAGCAGGGCTCACGTGCCCTCCTTTTCTAGCCCTTCCAGTATCCCCATGATCCTTAAATTATTCCATCTGGAGCGGTTTTCCAGATCTTCAAGCTTTTCTTTCAGTGCACTGATCCCAGCCTCTGTGTGGGTAGTTCTCTGTTCTATGTGTACCCCCCCCCCAGTCTTCTTGATCACTGATTCGCTGCTCTGCTGCCCCTATTCTTTTATTAACTCCCTCAATTTGCATTTTGAGGTCATCCAAACTGGAGGTGATGGTACTGATCCCTGCTTTATTTATTGCCAAATTATCTTTGATTGATTTAAAGAGATCTAATACCTGTGCGAGGGAGTCCAGGTCCCCGGCTGCATCTTTCTGTGCTGCGCCCGCCATTTTGTGGGCTCCGGTATCAGTCTTTCTTGTGCTGCATCGCGGTAGATAATATCTGTCTATGGTTGAATCCGCTTCCTTTTTTTTTATCTTGGCTCATTCCTCCCATCTTTAGCGAGGTAGTTTTGATGTTTTAGGACTATTATTTTTTTATTCTATTGATTTTTTGCATCGGGTCTGCTGGGAGCTCAGCCACACGCGACCTGCTGCCTGCACACGCCCAGATGACCCCCCATGGTTCACTTTTTTAAAACTCCAAAATATTAGGACTTGATCACAAGGAACAAATTTTTCCAGGTGCTGAAAACCTCATTTTCTCCTGTTCTCAATGGAAGTTTAAGGGGTAGGGACAGGTCCTGAGCACACACCTATAATTAGGTGCCGTTTGTGCCTCAAAACTAAATAACGAGAGAAACTACCATCTTTGTTTCTTAAGGACTCTTACCTTTCTTCTACTATAATAACTTGTACACCTGCACTATCTTCATTTGTCCTCTCACCTCGTAACAGAATGTCCCTGGATAGGGATTTTCAGTTTTATGAAAATAGGAATAAAATGTTTTTGTAGATACTCCTTCCTTTTACTGTGGCAACCAAAGGGCAAGTTGACTTGACCCTTCCAAGAAAAAGGGCAATTGGTTTACTTACTGGTGAATTTCCCTTCTGGGCAATGTGCAGGACGGGAGCTCTTGCAGCCTGGGATGATCCTCGCATAGACCACTAGGAGGCAGACTAGAGGAAAGCTGAGACTAGCCGTTTGTAGAGGGGGTTCATCCCTCCCACTTGCCAGTTGTTCTCAAAGCTATAAAAACACTTTAAAAACACCTAAAAGAAACTATATTAAATTTAACAATGGTAAAAATTATAACTGACTGAAATGCTGACCTGGGGGGGGGGGAGAAGAATCTAATCCGGATCTGCACCTTAGACTCCCAAGTTCAGAATCACCCCCTGTGAAAAACCTCAAGCCCTTGATCTCCGCTCAGCGGGTGGGCCGAGCTCCCGTCCTGCATATTACCCAGAAGGGCAAGTCACTGGTAAGTAAACCAATTGCCCTTTCTCCTGGGATGTGCAGGATGGGAGCTCTTGCAGCCTGGGATTTACCAGAGCAGTGTCGAGTAGGGAGGGAAATGGGATCAAGGCTAGAGAAGGACCAACTGAAGGACCCTGCGACCAAAGACCGCATCAGCTGAGTCCATCAAGTCCACCTTATAATGTCGGGTAAAGGAATGGGGAGTCGCCCAAGTGGCTGCCCTACAAATCTCTGAATAGGGAGCCATGGCACTGAATGCTGCAGAGGCAGCTGCCCCACGGATGGAGTGGGGAAGAATAAACTGAGGTGGGATGACTCCGGAGGCCTTGTATGCCTCCAAAATACATGCTGCAATCCAGCCCCCAATTGCTGGACGAAAGGTCTGATTGTCCCTTTTGTGAATAGTAAACTCCAGTAGAAGGGCTGAAGATTTCCTAACGGAGGCCGTTCTCTTAATGTAGCTCTTTAAGGCCCTACGAAGGTCCAATGTGTGCCACTTCTTTTCCAACCTGTGGACTGGTTTGGGGCAGAAGGAGGGAAGGATGATCTCTTCTTGTCTCTGGAACAAAGAATTCACCTTTGGCACAAAGGCCAGGTCGAGGCATAAAACAACTTAATTTGGTTTGAAGACGCGCAGCGAAGGATCGAGAGACAAGTGTTCCGAGCTCGGAGACCCTTCTAGCGGAGGTGATTGCCATCAAAAAGGTCACCTTAATGGTAAGGAAGAAAAGTGATACAGAATGCAAAGGCTTGAAGGGGGGTTCGGTGAGAGCCCTTAAAACCAAATTCAACCGCCAGGTTGGGAAGCGGTGAACCACAGGGGGAGCCAGAGTCCTGGCTCCTCACAGAAATTGCCGGACATGGGGGGTGCCCTGAGATACCCCTACCCCTAATAGTCCTTAGAGTCTTGTTGAGGGCTGCCACCTGATGGGTGAGAGTGCTAGCCCACAGACCCTTATCTAGACCCATTTGCAGAAAGTGCAGGATGGAGCTAATCCGCGGTTTCCTAGGGTCTACCTGATGTGCTGCACACCAGTCTACAAAAACCCTCCAAGTAGCCTGGTAGATACAAATGGTGGAAAGATGTCTGGACAAAAAAAGAGTAGTTAGGACAGTGTCCGAGTAGCCTAAGCTCTTCAGAGCTTCGTGCTCAAGAGCCACACTGTCAGTTGCAGAAATCATGGATTGTTGTACCGGATTGGACCCTGAGACAACAGGTCGAGGTCTGGATCTAGAGGCAGAGGGTCATGGCATGATAGGCTTATGAGATCGGCGAACCAAAGTCGCCGCATCCACCGGGGGGCTACAAGTATTATTGTTGCCTGTTCCCGATGGACCTTGGCGATCACATTGCTGAGGATCGAGAAAGGAGGGAATGCATACAGGAGTCCCTGGGGCCAGTGAACGTTCAAGGCATCCACCGCCTCTGCCTGAGGAAAGCGGGACCGAGAGAAGAAACTTGCGCACTTGGTATTCCAAGTTGACGCAAAGAAGTCGATTATCAGGGGCCCAAAGTGGTTGCATATCCGATGAAATACAGTCGCGGAGAGGGACCATTCTCCACCTGCCTGCGTCTGAGTCAGTCCACCGTGATATTCTCTTCCCCCTTGATATGCTTGGCTGAAAGAGACAGAAGATTTGTTTCAGCCCAAGATAGGAGGCTGGAGCCCTCCTTGTGCAGGGCTGGGGCTTGAGATCCCCCCTGGTTGCGAATGTATGCCATCGCTGAGGTGTTTTCCGTCAGAACCAGGAGATGAGAACCCTTTATCCGAGGAGCGAAGTGGAGGAGAGCTAGATGGATGGCTCTGAGCTCCATCCAATTCATGGAACGCTCCTGGTCCCTTGGCCGCCAGGTGCCCTGGATGCATTCGGCATCCATGTGCACCCCCCAACCCAGGAGACTGGCGTCGATCGTGATGACCTTTCACACAGGATCGGTCAGAGGGACGCTTTCCCAAAACCAATGTTGAAGGATCCATCATACGAGGAAGTCGAGGAGCCATTGGGGGGGAGAGAGCCACATCCTGGTCTTCTCCATAATGTGGCTCTGGTAAGGGCGGAGAAAAGCCTGGAGAGGACAGAGGTGATGCCCCAACCCAGGTGCTGTATGCAGGAGACCAGAGGCTCCTGCAGAGACGCCAGGTGAGAGAGTGAAACTCGGGGATGAGAGAGGGTCTGCTGAATGAGGGCCTCAATCTTGCACTGACGGGCCTCTAACAGAAAGATGCGATCCACAAGAGTGTTGAGAATCACACCGAGATGCTCTTATGTGCTGCGCGGGGAGAAGACGACTCTTTTCCTCGTTTATAACGAACCCATGTTCTGCGAGGACCTGCAGGGTGGACTGTACTGCTGCTACCACCTGGGAACAGGAAGGAGCTCATACCAGGATATCGTCCAGATAAGGATGGAGAGTGATGCCCCACACTCAAAGGCTGGCGATGAGGAGAATTAGAACCTTGGTAAAGGTTTGGGGAGCTGTGGCAAGGCCGAAGGGCAGAGCCCGAAACTGTCAGTGGTGAGAGGCATACTGGAAGCGGAGCCACTTGCGATGAAGTGGCTGGATGGGGATGTGTACGTAAGCCTCGTGCAGATGCACAGACGTGAGCCATTCCCCGTGCTCCATTTTGAACCTCTTTAGGTGGAGAAACCTGTTTAAGGTCTTGAGGTCTAGGACTGCTCGCCATTGGCCTGACTTTTTTAAGAACAAGAACAAGATGGAGTATAGTCCTTGGCCTCTGTGGGCAAGGGGAACTGACTCTATGGCCCGTATGTCTGCTAGACGGCGGATCTCCGCTTCCATGGCAACCTGCTTCAATCTGTCGGGGGGGGGGGGGGAAGATACCCGGTAGAGCTGCCTGGAAGGGTAACGGAATTCTATTGCGTACCCGCGAGACACAGTCTCGATCACCCAAGAGTCTGCGGTGGGGTTGTGCCAGAAAGGGGAAAACGGCAATAGGCACGCACCTACCGGAATCTAGGCGTCGACCACATGCGGCTTGGGAAAGGGGTGGTCAGGAATCCTGTTTAGCTTGATGAGACAAAGGGGTTGTCCTGGGTGCCCGTTGGCCCAAGGAAAACCTACCGGCCCTGCAGTCTCGGCCTCTGGGTCCCCTGCCTTGGGAGGTCCAGGAAGGATTCGACCAGGTTGTATCACCTCTCCTTGGAAGGGGGGAATAAAAAGATCTGTTAAAGCCACGGGGACGCCTGAGGCTAGAGAATTGCTGGAGCGATAGTTTCCTGTCTTTGTCACAGGCGACCTTAAGAACCCGGTGAAGGTTGGCCCCAAACAATTTCCCCCCCTTAAATGGGCCCGACACCAGGAGTTTTTTAGCATGGTTGTCAGCCCTCCAGGATCTCAGCCACAGTCTACGTCTGGCTGAGACGTTGGCTGCCACAGCCTGGGCAGACCAGGCTATAGCGTCTGTAGAGGCCGTGGTAATAAACGAAGTGGTGAGAGTGATATTCCTGGAGAGCTTACGAGTCATCTGATCAGAAACCTCCGGGCTTTGGCCAAGGTTGAACCATTTAAGAATGGCTCTGGCGCAGTAGGATGAAGCCAGGGACATGTGCAGCGTGGCCAAAACAGCCTCATAGGCCCAGGGAAGCGCTGCTTCGACTCCCCTATCCATGGGATCCTTTGGATATACATTCCCTTCAGAAGGCAATACAGACTTACAGGCCATCAAGGCAGCAGCTGCGTCAACCTTGGGGACAGAAAAGAGCTGGTCCTTATTTTTTGAAAAGGAATAAAGCATCTACTGTTTTGTGTTCAGCCTCAGGGCCTTATTGGGCTGCAGCCACTCACTTGTAATACTTTTTTCAAAGGCCCTATCCAGAACAACACCCCGATCTCTCGAGGTAGGTTTGGGGATGTACTCCCGATCCGATTCGTCCTCAGAGGAATCCGAGGGGCTGTCCTTACTGGACTTCGCTACCAGGCCCAGGACCCTCTGAACCCTAGTAAAGAGTTTTGATTTGTGGGACCCCATAAACTCACAATCCTGCTCACTGCAGGAAGAAGGGGGGGGCAAGAGGTCCTCCTGTTCCCCCTGATAATCCCCTTGATCTGAAATCTCATCACCCCCTTCGTCGTCATGCTGAGGGAGAATCCGCCCCCGAGAGATCCTGCACATTGTCCTCTGGGGATATCCCCTCTTGGGAAGGGCCATGACTGGATCGAGGTTCTGTCGCACTGGAAGCCCCCCGTGGGGGGAGGGGAGGGAGGTCCTCCTCATCAGAGGAGGATCCAACCTGTTCCACAAGGGAGAGCCTGCGTTTTTTCTGCACTTGCGGGCTGGGTGCTTACCTTTGCCCGCCTGTTTGGACTGACCCTTACCGGCCCTGATGAGGGGGGAACGGGCCCTTTTTCTTGGCCTGGGCTTATCTCTGTGCTACATGGAATCTAAAGCAGAGACTATATTATTTAGAGCCTCGAGCTGTAATAACTCGATCTGCGAAAGGCCAGCCCTGCCAGCGTCTGCTGTGGATGGGCCTGGGGGGGGGGGGAGCTGGGGCCATTGGCTGAGCTTTGGGTGACTGGTGCCATATTGAAGTAGGGGGCAGGAAAGAAAAAAACTCCCACAGATCATTTGCCCCCCCGTCAGCAGTCCACCCAGTCACACGCAAAAAGGAAAAAAATAATTATTAAATGATTTGTTTAAACAACGCGGGGCAGCGGCCGCCCATCAGAGAGAGGCTGGCCGGAAAGAGTAATGTCCTCCCCATCAACGGAGGGAGAGGACAAATTCAGCTGTGGGCCCAAAAATATAAAAATAAAAATGGCGGCTCCCACCGACGAGAAATTTAAATCTGGCCTGTCCGGGGAGAAACAAGCGGGCAAAATGGCGGAGCCCGCCAAAAAGGAACGCCGGAATGCCGCGGCGGGAGAAGCGCCTGGGCCGAGGGAGCAGAACTCTGAGAGATGCAGCCACACCGTCCTTTTCGTTGTTGAGGCACTGGGGGAAGCCTCCCTGTCCCGGGAGGCAGTGCACCCGGGAGCAGGAGCCCACAATCAGGCTAGGATGGAGACGGGACCGGAGAAGCAAGCAGGGCGCCCGAAGGGACCCTGCCGCGCCCTTCCTTCCCAGGATTCTGCGCCCAAGGGGACGGAACCTGAGGAGCCTAGGTGCCGAAATGCACAGAGGCATCAGGTCACACCATGGCAAATTAAAGAAATTAAAAGTAAAGAAAAATTTAGAAAACTGGGAGCTCTGCAGACTCCAAAAAGGGAGAGAGCTCCCCAGTCTACCTCCTAACAGTTCAGAGGCAGAGAAGCAACTGGCAAGTGGGAGGGATGAACCCCCTCTACACATGGCCCGTCTCAGCTTTCCTGTAGTCTGCCTCCTAGTGGTCTATGCGGGGATCATCCCAGGCTGCAAGAGCTCCTGTCCTGCACATCCCAGGAGAACGTAACACCCGTGGCTGAGGGATGTACCCAAGTGATCAGATTACAAAGAAACCTTCCTCCAGAGACATTTTATAAAGACAGCAAAAGTTTTTTAAAAATCAGAATGGTCAATAATCTTGTCTCTTATCTCAACTGAGGAAATTCTGATATTAAATAACATTCTCTGTTAGTTGGAAAACTTGTTTCTGGAACTAGCAGGTTCGGACAGGGCTTCTCTTTCCCTCAGTACTTCTCCTACCCCCACACCAATTCTTTGGGATTTAAATTTACAAATACATGTATGAGACAACAGCTTTTCCGGAATCGCTGTGGGAAAGTGATCCCCTTGCAATAGCATGGCTTGAGCAGGACGGCAGGGGAGGATTCCTATGGTCAAAAAAACAGGTCAGGCATCTAATGTTTAAAATATGGCCAATGCAAGTGAAAAGTGAGGTCTACCGATCTGAGCGCACTGCCTAGAGGAAGTCCTGCACTGCATACAGTGAGGAGTCATCATAGATTTAATGGTAAGAGGCAATGGAGAAGGACTACAAGAGACAGACATTGGATGAGGCAAGGAAACAGGGTAGAACATGGAGAAAGAAGCAGCAGGGGGAGGAGGGCAGAGATCATCTGGTTGCAGTGCTTAATTTATAAACAATTAATTGCTGGGGCCCAAGCCTGCCCCACAAACCACACCCCCTTCCCCAGAAGCCACGCCCCCTGACAGAGTTTGACATAGAAGGTAACTGAACCCTCGTTTCCAGCTATCACCCCAAATACTAGACCACCGTACCTCTCTACAGCTGAATATAAAGACAGGAGTTCTTGTGATTTAATCTATAGGATGGTCAGCACAGGAGATGGGGCAAAACAGTTATTAATAAAAACCAAATAAACCATCCAGTTTTTTTCTGGCTTTTGTTTCCAACCCTGAAATGGCCAATATTGACCTTTTCCTGGTCTGTCATATTTTGAGGTGGACAGTCCTACTGAGAATATTTCCTGGGACTCAGCCCCCCCCCCCCCCCCCCCCCCCCCCCAATTTAATTGCCAGCCCCTCGCCTACAAATTAAGCCCTGTCTGGTTGCTTGGAGCACAGAACAGATTATAAAGCTATATACGAGACACGAACTAATCAAGAGAGAGGTCATGGACAGCCAGTCAGGCCAGTTGCCCACTACACCAGCCGGTGATTTTCCCGGCGGGGAATCTCCCGGCCAGGAAATTTATGCTGAGCTGTGCACGTGGACATGGGGCTAAAAGCGTCATCAGCTGCGTCCAGCAGCTATTTTTTCCTCTGAATGCTAGGGCTGGATTTCAAGCCCTGACATTCAGAGACAAAAAAGCTGCTGGATGCAACTGATGAGACTTTTAGCCCCGTGCCCACGTGCGCAGCTCAGCATAAGTTTCCCGGCCAGGAGATTCCCTGCCGGGAGAATCGCCGGCTGGTGTAAGATGGGCAAGTGGTCTCAGAGATAGCCTCCAAATACCAGTGACAGCTAATCTAGCTGCAGATATTTTCAGACAACCTTACCAACATGGCCCTGTAGCAGGAAGGTTTCATCCCTCACCTCACAATGTTGTAGTTCTTGGTTTGAATCCTGACACAATCAAGGAATCCTGACACAAAATAGAATTCATAGTAACTGAAACTAGACAAGGATTCTTACCATTGAACTGAAAAGTAAATTCACTGATTTCCATTCCTTTGGCTTTCTGCAGAAGGGAGGGTTTAAGAGAGCTCATCTTGGAACGTAGCTTTTCAGGGCCACAAAATATCGAGACTGTTAATTTCACAGCAAGAGGGTCAAATTCTTTTAACCAAGTTTCCTTTAAAATATGAAAGTGAATGAGAAAATAAACAAACAAACAAATTAAAAAACCACAACAAATCCAAATTACTTTGCATCAGGGTAGTGTCACCCTGATGCAAAGTAATTTGGATTTGTTGTCCGACTTCCTCCACTTCAGAATCTATTTGCAATGTGAAAAATTCCATTCCAGAATTTATCTGGGATTACTTCAGGCAAAAGGCTCAATCTTGCCTTTCATGTGCAACCCAGATGCATACATTTTGGTTGGAACTGGTGCAAGGAATGAGGGGTAGATTTTCCCTCCCACCCGGCTCGCTCCCGCAATCCTCGCCCTTGGCTTACCCCCACCATTCGCCATCTCCGCTCCTGCACCCGGGCTGCGGAACGCCTTTGGCGCAAATCCCACTACCACGCTGACTTCCACCACTTCAAATTCTGCTCTCATCGCTCAAATCTGCTATCTCCCTCACTAAACAGCAGTACTATGCCTCCCGCATTGAGTCCTGCTCTCGGGACCCTCGCCGCCTCTTTACTACCTTTGACTCCCTTCTAAACCCCCTCTCCTCCTCCTCCCTCTTCTCTCTCCTCTCAGGATCTTGCTCTCTTTTTCACCTCTAAGATTGACAAGATCCGCCTGGATATCGCTTCAAAGTCCTCTCCCCCTGCTACTCTCCCCCCTTTCCCTCCTCCCTCCAACTCTCTCCTGTCCTCCTTCCCTCCTGCCTCCTTTGAGGAAATCTCCTCCCTGCTGTTCTCCTCCAACCCCTCCACTTGCCGCGTGGACCCCATTCCTTCCTGCCTCCTGACCTCCATTGTCCCCACCGTCATCCCTCCCCTCCTGCACATCATCAACTTTTCCTCCCCTCTGCCTTTAAACATGCCACTCTCTCCCTCATCCTCAAAAAGTCCACTCTGGATCCCTCTGAACCCTCTAATTACCGTCCTGTCTTGCTCCTTCCTTTTGCTTCCAAGCTCCTTGAACGGGTTGTCTACTCCCGTTGCCTCGACCTCCTCTCTGGCAACTCCTCCCTTGACCCCCTCCAATCTGGCTTCTGCCCCCTTCACTCCACTGAAACCGTTCTGGCTAAGATCACCAACGATGTTCTTGTGGCTAAATCCAACCACCTCTACTCTATTCTTGCCCTCCTTGATCTCTCTGCTGCCTTCGATGCTGTTGACCACTCGTTCCTGCTTGATTCGCTCCACTCCCTTGGATTCCGGGACTCTGTCCTTGACTGGTTCTCCTCCTACCTCTCTGACAGCTCCTTCAATGTATTTCTTTCTAACTCCTCCCCCTCCTCCTCCCTACCCCTCTCAGTTGGGGTTCCCCAAGGCTCCATCCTTGGCCCACTCCTCCTCTCTGTCTACACCCAATCCCTAGGCAAACTCATTGCCTCCCATGGCTTCCAATACCACCTATACGCTGACGACACTCAACTCTCTCTCTCCACTCCTTCCCTCTCCCCCTCTGTTCAAGCTCGTCTCACCAACTGTCTCTCCGATATCTCCACCTGGATATCTCAATTCCAACTCAAACTGAACATGGTGAAAACTGAACTCCTTATCTTCCCTCCCAGTTCTTCTTCTCCCTCTTCCCTGTCAATTGCCATTGATGGGGTCTCCATCCTCCCTGTCCCCCAAGCTCGCAGCTTAGGCTTCATCTTTGACTTGCACCTCACCTTCAAACCCTACATTGACTCCATTGCCAAATCCTGCTGCTTCTGCCTCCACAACATTGCTAAGATCCGCCCTTTTCTGTCTGTCTCCTCTGCCAAAACTCTCATCCACGCCCTAGTCATCTCACACCTTGATTATTGTAACCTCCTCCTCACTGGCCTTCCCCGCTCCCACCTTTCTTCCCTTATGTCTGTTCAAAACTCTGCTGCCAGGATCATCGACCTAGTCACTCTGACCACGTGAAACCTCTCCTCTCCTCTCTCCACTGGCTCCCTCTTCCTGAGCGTATTCTGCACAAGCTCCTCGTTTTCACCTACAAAGCCCTTCACAGCTTCGCTCCCCCCTACCTCTCTGCCCTGATCTCCCTCCGAACCCCTACTCGAGCACTCCGCTCCTCCTCCATCCATACCCTCACCCTCCCACGCCTCCCCTCCTCTGCCAACCACCTTTGTCCCTTCTCCCTCGCTGCCCTGCACTCCTGGAACTCCCTCCCTGTCCTCGTCTGCCTTGCCCCCACCCTCCACGCCTTCAAGTCCCTCCTCAAAACCCACCTCTTCCGCTCCACACTTCCAAACTCCTGCTAAGCATCCCCACCCAGGATTACCCCCACCTGTTATCTGCAAACTCCCAATTTACTGTAACCAAGCCAAGAACGTGTACCTGAGCTCTCGCATCCTCATGAATGTCACATCCCTTGTCTCTCCCTCAGTTTTCCCCTTCCCTGTCTCCCCTTCCCCTGTCTTTAGATTGTAAGCTCTTGAGCAGGGACCATGTCTATCTTGTTCTTTGTAAGCGCCAGGTACATCGCTGGTGCTATATAAATGCTAATAATAATAATAATGAATAATAATAAAACATGCTTAAATTATTTTAGGAGCAAAAAGGCCCATTCAAAGCCATCCAAAGTGTTTAACAATGGAAAAGACTATTTCCTCTGCAGTGAAAAAGACGGCTCTCTGGCAACCTCCAACATAACCAGAGCTCAAGTCCACCCTTGCTTTATTTTAGTTTTACACTGGTGTTTGACAGAGTAACAGAGGGGAAATTAGTTCTCTTGGGTTGCAGGGATTTGTGACATAAATTCTCTTGGTTGGGCAAGTAAAACTACTTGATCTTGACCATTCAAATCAGTAGAAAAAAATCTCATTCATCACAGTAATGTTGAAAAATTGTAATAAGATTAGAGGAACAGTGGCAAACCTTTTCCCTCCCAGGGGCCACTTTGAAACTTAGTACAACCTCAGAGGGTCACACAGAAGTTGGGGGAGGAAAAAAGGAGAATCCAGATAATGAATCTGTACCCTATCCATGTGTGCATGCCTTCATCTCTGCTCCCTTGCCTTGAATTCAGACTTTCAGTGCTTGGGGTTAGAAACTGAATCACAGGGCCAGATCGAGGGACTGGAAAAGGGCCAAATAAAAACTAGCCATGAGCTGCATTTAGTCCCTGGGACTGAGGTTCCTTATCTCTGGGTTAGAACCTCAGCTGGTGTAGATTGGAAGAGCACTCTTCAACTTGAAGCGAGTCCACCACATGAGTAATTTTGCAGAGTCATGTATTCCAGAACACTGGATAACAGAGGCCATCTTACCCAGGAACTTGGTTTCACTGCATTTTCCCTGTTGAAGACAATGGGGAAAATGCAGCGAACACAGGTCCCTGATTTTACCTAAAAATGCAAATAAGATATAATTCAAATGCTACAGGCTTATAAAATAATTTCTTAAATCAGTTTTGTTACTGATATTTCCTCAGTTTACCTTGGGTATTTTCAGACGTTACGGGATCACGCTCAACCACAGACAATCCCCTGCGGTGGGGAATGGTCCCGTAACGTCTGTTTGATCCCCGCCAGATGTTCACCACAGTGAACCACCGGCGGGGATCAAAATAAGCACGCTTTCGAGGATGGTCCGGGGACCATCTCCGAAAGCGTGGTCAAAGTGATTCCCACCGGGGGTGAACTCCCGGCGAGAATCACTTTGTGCCCCCAACAGACGTGACGTTACCACGCTCAACCATGGTGGAATTCACCGTGGTTGAGCATGGTAACATCTCGTCTGGCCCCTGACCATGGCCCGGAATCGGCGGCCATGCTCGTCGCTGATTCTGGGCCGTGGTCAATATCTTGGGGGGCAGGCGGGCGCCGCGGCGCATTGGCCGCTGCGCCTGCCCGTCTCCTGGAGGGTGGGCGGCCTTGGAAGCGTGGGGGGGCGGGGCTGTGTGGCTGCACATTGTGCCGCACAGCCCTGCCCCCTCCCCGATTCCCTGGCGGAATCTGCCGGCTCGTCTGTTGACGGGCCGGTCTGATTCCGCCGGGGAATCATTTGGGTGATTCCGTGACGGGGCCAATAGGGCCCCCGTCACGTCTGAAATCACCCCTAGATGGTCCATTTTAGATGGACCCAGCAGTTGCCCTGGGCTGCCCATGTAGCACCCCCTTCCACACCATAGAGTTGCATGTGGATCACCCAATGCTCTAGGCTGGCACCCGCAACTCTATAATGGTGTCCAGGACAATGGTCAGACAAATGTGGAGCTGCAGCATGGTTCTGCTGAGCAGATGGACAGCAGCTCTGCTACAGGCTGGTGCCCTGGATTTGGCCGGCCTGCTCCACAGGCAGCGCTCCGGGATGTTTCAGAGCGCCAGAAGTGGGGCCTGCTCTGTTTTCACATCTGGCGGAGCACCTTTAGACAGATGGGTCAGCCTGGGGGTGAAGCAGGCTGGTGCAACTAGCACCGGCCGGGGCAGCCCGTCTGTCTAAAAACACCTTGTTGTCTTGCTTCTGGGTAACTTCAAAATAAATGAGCAATTATCCATTAAACCAAGCTTTTCCCCTGTAATATTATTATTTAAAAAACTTATTACCCCGCCCCTCCTGTCACAGGCAGCTCGGGGCGGCTTATGCAGATATATGTCTTCAAATTGTTGGTAATGTAAGAATTTAGTACATTCTCACTGGACAAAAATATAATCAGCAAATATTGACTTTCGTTAAAGGGAAAAAACCCAAGCTTCATTGACCAGGCAGGTAAACATTGACTAGAGTGAAACAAATATACAGCATGTACTGAAGCTAATGGATCAAATCCTTTTTAGCTTGGCAAATGTAATTTAGCCCAATATATGTGTTAATCACATACTTTCTGAAATTTTTCATCAGAAGTATCTGGAAATATCTCTGGAAATTAAACATTTCAAGAGAGCAATTTTTTCCCCCAGAACACTTAGAGGCTCAGAAAAATATCATGAATTCCTTGAAGAGATGAAATAATGCCTTTTAATTAATTTTCTTCAGTCACCTAAATTCAGTCACTTTTATTTGGTTGGATATCAGTTTGTGACCTCAGTTTTACTGACTTTTTAACAAGTGAGTAACAGAAACAGTGTTGACAGTTTTCAGCCAACAATAATCCAAGGTTTTTCTCACATATATAACAGTAATTAATGTCAGAAAGATCATTCTCTGTTATTATTTATAGATCCTTATTCGGTCAAAACATGATTGATGACGCGTACTCAATAAAGAAGCATTAAAACCCTCTCTTTTGCCAATTTAATTATGATTACCATGCCTGTCAGAACATACACACTATAATTAAATTACTACTTACACTGTGTGATATCTCAACCTGAGGTGCTGGTAAAACTAGCTTCAGTAAAACATCCTTTACCCCAACTGGCAAGATATCCCGGAAGCCAAGAGAAACCTTTCCAGCTATAAAAAACAAATTATATCAAAGGTAATTAGCCAATCTAACTTTTAAATAGCTTTACCCTTGATTATAAATTAGGTTAGTCAAAACCTTCATTTGCCTTCTGTGTCTAAATATAATTATATGTAGGATCAATTATGAAATTAAGGAACAAAAAATGTTTTTGTAAGCAAAATCACAAAGGTCTAGTTGCAAAGAATATGGCTGATCAAATACAATAACAAACTGAATAACATTTGTAAGTCTCAAACACCAGAAGGGAATATTATATTATATTATTATTACTATTAACATAAAAATATAATTTTAGAACCTGAATCCAATTTGAAGAAACATTTACATCACAGATAAAAATTGATATAATCATAGCCAGGCAGGGCCTGCCTTAGAATTTGTGGGGCCAAGGACAAAGATCAAATGTAGGGCCCGGGTGAAAATGGGGGCCACTGCAGGGCCCTGGGAAGTAGAAAAAATAGTGGGGCCCAGGGCAGTTGCCCCATGTTGACTTGTGGTAAGTCGACTTTGTGGCCAGAGATCCACGTTCACTGTGTTTCATTGACATGGGGGAAAATACAGCGAGCATGGGTTCCTGATCATGCTTCTCAACTCTTTTCATACAGAGATTGATCAGAGTTATGATCTAATCTCAACTCTGCTTGAAAATGAGGCTGCCACCTCTCCGTAGACTAGTCTGTCTGGCTTTATATGAACTTGCTAATTAAGGTTGGCAAGTTCATATAAAACAACGAGCAACGAGAATGATAAAGGGTATGGAACGGCTTCTGTACAAAGAGAGGCTTGACAAGCTGAGTCTCTTCAGCTTAGAGAAGACTGAGGGGGGACAGGATAGAGGTTTATAAAATCTTGAGTGGTGTGGAACAAGTAGATAGGGAACGGTTATTTACCCGCTCAAATAGTACTAGAACTAGGGGACTAGTTCCATGAAACTAGCTGCCGGCAGCTTTAAAACAAATAAAAGGAAGTACTTTTTTACTCAACGCATAATTAACTTGCGGAATTTGTTACCAGGGGATGTTGTGAAAGGCAGTAGTGTAGCTGGGTTTAAAAAAGGACTGGATAAGTTCTTAGAGAGTAGGTCCATTAATGGCTATTAACCAAGTAGCTTACAGGATGAACTTCTTACTGTTGGGAGCTGGGAGTAAACAATGGGGAATGGACTGCCCATTGTGACTGTTGGTTTTTCTCCCATGTGGACCACTGGTCTGACTCAGTATAGCACTACTTCTGTTCTTATGTTCTTAAGGTTGCCATTTGGCAGGATTTTTGTTAGCCAGATCAGCCTCAATGTCAACCAATGAGCTATTTAAAATTCACATGCATTATGCAAAATAGCATTGCCTCATTTTCTTCCCTGGGACAGGTGAATTACTTAGTTGGACATTTACAATTGCCTTTAATAGTTGTTCGTTCAAGCCTTTAAATATGACTAAATCCAAAGGTAGACTTTGGCTCTGCAGATCAAGATGGCTTGATCCTACAAACTCTTAGGATGCATTCACACAAGACTCTTCTCCCACCTAAACTCTTCATTGTGGAAGTTTGCACATGCTGTGCTTTTTGTTTTTCTTGTCAACATTATGTTGTCCTGACCAGGCAGGCAGTGGGGGATTCATCCCCTAAGGCGAAAATCACCTCTCTCTCTTCCTGCAGCAATTAAAGCAAACTGAAAGGCAGATGAATACCGTCACACATTAGGAGAAATGCATGTGATGGATTTAGATTCATTGTTAAACCTTGTTTTCTGGCTTAACGTGCATTACACCTGGTGTAGCCTGAGACCTAACCCTTTCACACATTAGATTGTAAGCCGTAGGCAGGGACCGCGTCTATTTTATTGTTCTGTAAAGCGCCAGGTACACAGCTGGCACTATACAAATGCTAATAATAATAATAATAATAATAATAATAATAAAATAAAGGGGTGAGGGAAAGGGTTTTTCATGTATTAAGTACCTCAGATGAATTCAGTCTTACTCTTTTGACTAGACTTTAGTCAGTGAAATTACTCACGTAAAGACTTCCAAGACTAGAATAGGTTTTGTTTACAAAAACAAAAATTGACTTTGACGGTTTTGTTTATGAAAAAATATACCATCCCTAATGTTATAAGTCAAATGAGATGGGAGCATGCCCACTATAGCACTCCAGCATCTTACATTATGTATTATTGTCACAGCACGTCATCTGGCCTAGATACCTTTGTATGAATCTCCCAGAGCAGCCATCCCACCACTCTTCCGCTTCCCTTCACATTTTAGATAGAAATAATACCATACTAACTAACTCCCAGTAAAGACTCGTTGAGGAAAGTCCCTTACTCATTTACTCTAATAGAGATCACTCTTCCTTGCAGTCAGACAAATGAAGCCACATTCACACAAAATGCTCCTTACACTGGCGTAAAATGGCCTTGAGGAATGTCCTATTTGCATTCAGGTAGGACCGCCAGGCTGTGACTGCTTCCTCCCCTACCCCAGTGGGTAGGGGGCCCACTATTTTTCTAATTTTGTAAGAAGATAATTCCATCTGTTCCCTCCATTACAAATTTCTTTAACTTAAGCAGGCCAGTGTTTATTTTGTACTTACACTAACATTGTTCCAAAGATGGAGGCCCTACCCCTACATTGTGATCTGTGCAGGCAGACCCCAACTTGGACATGGAGAGGTCCAGCAGAATATAGGACACTGGGGCACTAAAACATTTTTGTCAAATATTTCTGGCTACAGTGGAAACCTAAATAACTTTTAGAAATAAGCTGTGCTTTTCATTGTATCTGAAATTTCTCCTATGGTACAGAAGTTATCAGATACCACAGGGACATTAACAGTTATATTCCTCTCTTGATACTCTTAAATATCAGCATCAGTACAAGATGTTACATACCTTCCACTGAGTTATGCCTTGGAGACATATCCATGAGTGGCCTGCACATGCAAACATTGTTAATTAGTATGTTTTCATAATTTAGTTCCCCGTTTTCAATGCATATAGCAATAAGCCACAATCTGAGCTAAATTCTCATTTTAATTACTTTTGCTCATTAAAGTATGGTGTACCTGCTATGAAAGGAAACAAAACAACTCAGCTAGGCATTTATATTAAAAATTCTTCTGCACACAGTTCAGAACGCATGCATAATTTCCAGATATAAAATATTCATTATAGTTGAAAGATTGAGGGTTGCCCTCCCTAATTTATAAGTCAAATGAGATAGTGTTTCACATAGCCCATCAAAGTACAAATGTTACAAGGAGGATATCCAGTAGGCAAAGAATGTAGGGAAGATCAAAACAGTAATTAGTAGGTAGGTCAATTATTATACAAGGAGACTCCAGTAGGCAAAGAATGTAGGGAAGATCAACACAATAATTAGTAGGTAGGTCAATTATTATAACCTTCGCCCTTCCTCTGAACTTTGCAGGCATGCTCACATGATCCTGACATTGCTTTTGATACAGTAAGCAAGCATTACACCCAAGAATGTATCTAAAACACTGAGTAATTGCAGTGATTGTAAGTACAACACTGAGGCTATGGCTGATTAATATTGTTATAACACAGGAATGACTAACAAAGAGTGTTAACAAATATCATGATAACCACCCACGAGTGAGTCTTGTCATTTGTTAAGTGGTCAGGGTTCAGGAACACATGATCATCAGAGGGCCCCCATGCATGGCGCTTTGTCTGAAGATGCGGGGAATGCTGTGATTGCCACTAAAAAAGTAACTTTCAGGGACAAATAGAACAGAGATATTTCTTGCAAAAGTTCAAGTGGTGGTTTGAGAAATGCCCTGAGACCACATTTAAGTCTCAAGAAGGGAACTGATGTGCTATGGGTGGAGATATATGTTTTGCTGCACTGATAAATCTCTTAATGTGAGGGTGAGTGGAGATCTTAATCCCTGACACACAGGAGAGGACACTGTTTATTGGTGCTATCTGACATGCCAGAATGTTAGATGTAAGGCCTTCGTCGAATCCCACTTACAAAAGTCCAGGACCTGTTTTAAGTCTTGCTTTCACAGGTTTCACCCTTTTTTGTCTGCACTGTTGTGCAAACACCTTCCATATGTGCTGGTATATACGTTTTATGGAGCTTCTCCTGGCCAACAATAAAGTTTCTAAAACCACCTCAGAGTATCCTAATTTCTTGAGGGCCTTGCTTTCAACTTCCACACTGTCAGACTGAAAATGATTGGGTTTTCATGGACTATGGGACCCTGAGGTAGTAGGTTGTGGGGTAACGGAATGCGAAATGGTAGAGTTGTTTGCAACTCTATCAGGTCCAAAAACCAAGGCCTCCTCAGTCAAAATGGAACCATGAAAATTACTGTCGTTCCATCCGACTCAAGTTTTGCAAGGGTTCTACTGATGAGTGGGATCGGCGGAAAGGCTTATAGCAGTTTGTCCGGATATGGATGAATTAACACATCCTGTCCTATCACCCAGTCTCCTGGAATTGAGATAGGAACCTCTCTGCTTTTACATTTTCATGAGTTGCAAACAGGTTCACCGATGACTTTCCAAACCTGTGTATCACCAAGTTGAATGCCACCAGACTAAGTGTACATTCACTTGGATCCACCTTTTTTCAACTGAGTCAGTCTGCTTGTATGTTTTTGAATTCTTAAATATGCAGCGGTTTAAGATGTTTTCGGGGTGAGAACTGAATCAGAAGAAAGAACCAGATCCCCCTTGTGAGGAGTTTTCTCTACCTCAATGCGTGGATGAGACAATGATGCAAGGAGGAAGGCTTTAGATTTATCAGGAACTGGGCAGCCTTCTGTGGAGGGGGGAGCCTATACAGATGGGATGGGCTCCACCTTAACCAGAATGGAACCCGGCTGCTGGCACTAAAAATTAAAAATGTGACAGAGTAGTTTTTAAACTAGAACCTGGGGGGAAGCCAACAGGCACTGTGGAGTGCACAGTTCGGACTGTGGCATCTATGCAGAATGATGTTAACTAAGGGGATTTAGAGTTGCTTAAGACTGAGGAAGGGATAAAAATTAAGGGACTTCAGGTGGAATTCACTGCAGAACAGATAAATAACAATTCCAGGGTGCCCAATACAGTCCCCTATAATGTGCACAGTAAGAAGAATAAAAAGAACACACAAAAATGTCTATATGCAAATGCTAGAAGCCTAAAAAGTAAGATGGGAGAATTAGAGTGTATGGTGTTAAATGAAGATCTAGACATTATAGGCATCACAGAGACACGGTGGAACAAGAACCACCAACAGGACACTGTAATACCAGGGTACAAAATATATCGGAATGACCGAGTAGATAGAGTTGGTGGTGGGGTGGCTCTATATGTAAAAGACAACATTGAGTCAAGTACAATTATAATTTTAAAGGATGCAAACTGTTCCCTAGAATCTTTAGGGATAGAAATTCCAGGTATAAAGGGGAAGAGTATCGCAGTAGGGCTATACTATCGTCCCCCTGACCAGGACAGAGAGACTGATAAAGCAATGCTAAAAGAGATTAGACAGGCTACTAAAATCAGCAGCATAATAATAATGGGTGACTTCAATTACCCTAATATTGATTAGGTGAATATGTTTCCTCGGGATGGGATGTGGAGGTCAAATTTCTGGATGCCGTAAATGACTGCTTCCTAGAACAGCTGGTTCTGGAACCAACACGAGGAGGAGTTATTCTAGATCTAGTCCTGAGTGGCATGCAGAATCTGGTGCAAGGAGTAACTGTGGCGGAGCTACTAGGCAATAGCGATCATAATATGATCAAATTTGATATAATTTCTGGAGGGAGAAAGACAAACAAAAGTACAGCAGTAGCATTTAACTTTAAAAAGGGAGACTATGACAAAATGAGGAAACTAGTTAAAAAGAAACTAAAAAGCACAGTTGCAAGGGCTACAAGTTTGCAAGAGGCGTGGAGGCTGTTTAAAAGCACCCTTCTGGAAGCCCACATTAAATGTATCCCGCAAGTTAAAAAAGGAAGCAGGAAAACCAAAAGTCTTCCACTGTGGCTAAATGGGGCGGTGAAGGAGGCTATTAGAGCCAAAAAGGCATCCTTTAAGAAATTGAAGGCTAGTCCCAATGAATACAAAAGAGCATAAACACTGGCAACGTAAATGTAAAGTGTTAATAAGGCAGGCCAAGAGAGATTTTGAAGGGAGGCTTGCTAAAGAGGCAAAAACAAGCAACAAAAACTTTTTCAAATACATCAGAAGCAAGAAGCTTGCTAGGGAGAAGTTGGGCGATTAGATGACAAAGAAGTAAAAGGGGCGCTCAGGGAGGATAAGGACATTGCAGAGAAGCTGAATGAGTTCTTTGCGTCGATCTTCACTGCGGAGGATTTTGGGGAGGTAACCACGCCGGATCCTTGTTTTGTGGGCGAGGAATTGGAAGAGCTGTTACAAATCAATGTGATGTTGGAGGATGTTCTAGGGCAAATTTACTGAATTCTAACAAGCCGCCAGGGCCAGATGGCATTCACCCCAGAGTTCTGAAGGAACTCAAATATGAAATCGCAGACCTACTGTTAGTAATTTGTAACCTGTCACTAAAATCTGCCACAGTACCCGAGGACTGGAGGGTGACAAATGTAACCCAGATATTTAAAAAGGGATCCAGAGGTGATCCTCGTAAGTACAGACCACTAAGCTTGACATCTGTGCCAGGCAAAATGGTGGAAACCATCATTAACGACAGAATTACAGGGCATGCTGACGAACATGGCTTAATGGGGAAGAGTCAACATGGATTTAGTAAAGGTAAGTCATGCCTCACTAACCTGTTGGAATTCTTTGAGGGTGTAAATCAGCATGTGGACAAGGGAGACCCAGTAGATATAGTGTACCTGGATTTCTAGAAAGCATTGATAAGGTCCCTCACAAGAGACTCTTGAGAAAATTAAAAAGTCATGGGATAGGAGGTAGTATCTTACTATGGATCAGAAACTGCTTAAATGATAGAAAGCAAGGGGTCAGATTAAATGGTCAGTTTTCACAATGGAAATACGTACAAAATGGTGTGCCTCAAGGATCTGTATTGGGACTGGTGCTGTTTAATGTATTAATTAATTATTTAGATGTCATGGCTGGGTCTTGAACCCTCAACCCTGGGGGTTTGGGGGCAGCGTGGTATCATGCCTGCATCCTTCCCAATAGGTCTTCCCCTGCACCCCCGCCTGGTGTGGGCCCCGCCCCTGCTCACCTGTCTGCCATTTCCGGGGCTTGCCCCCTGGATTCCTGATTGGCCACCAGGGAGTATTTAGGTCCTTTTGGTGGCCTCAGGAAACTGGTGCAACAACTGCTCTTCCCGAGGTTTGGTTTCTGTGCCTCCCTTGATCCAGTGCAGCATTGCCTTGTTCCTTCCCTTGTGACTGTGTTTGTTGTGTTCTGTGTGTGCTGTGAAACCCTTTGTGTATCTTGTATGAGTGACACCCCTATCCTTGTTGTTGCTTGTAATCCCTGTTCCCCTCGTGCGCTGGGGCCTTATTGCCCTACCCTTCAGTTCCCCTGACGCTGGTTACCCCTTCCAGCTCCCCTGACACTGGCAATTCCTTCCAGCTTGCTGCTGTGGGCAACCCCCTCCTGCTCTGGGCTGCTGGGTCTCCCCTCTAGCTCTCGGTCCCACTTCAGCTCACAGGTCCGTGGCTTTGATGATGAGCCGTACACCTTCTTAGGCCAGCTTGCCTGGTTTCCATGCTGAGCGTTCAGTCTCCCTGATACCAGAGAACGGCTGAGAGGTTTCAGTGTTGACGCAGTGGAACATTCCCTACTTCCTCCATCCCTTTCCCGCTGACCTGCCCTTCTCTTTCCCCCTCTTCCCTGGCTCTTTGCCCCAGAGCCTGACCCCTGCCCTTCTCTTTCTCCCTTTCGCCCGGCTCCTTACCCCGAAGCCTGACATTAGAAAAGGGCGTTAAGAGTGAGGTGATCAAATTTGCAGAAGACACCAAGTTATTCAAGGTAGTTAAAACACAAGCAGACTGCGAGGAACTGCAACAGGATCTTACGACACTGGGTGCCTGGGCATCTAAATGGCAAATGAGATTTAATGTGGACAAGTGCAAACTGATGCATGTAGGGAAAAATAATCCAAACTATGCATACGCAATGCTGGGTACTAAGATCTGAGTGGTAACTCCTGAAAAAGATCTGGGGGTGGTTGTGGACAATACAATGAAATCCACAGCGCAGTGTGCAGCAGCAGTCAAAAAAGCAAACAGAATGTTAGGAATTACTCGGAAGGGGATAGAGAATAAAACTGAGGATGTCATAATGCCTCTATACAAATCAAT
>QEPC01007512.1:1035330-1107137 GCA_003113815.1 Sphenodon punctatus | reverse complement strand
GAGCAGGGGCAGTGCCCCAGGCACCCTCAGGCGAGGGCCGCCACTGAGAATAATCAAGTCCTCTGGGGTTAATTCCTTCAAATTAATTAAGGCCTTTACCTCACCAATCCACTTGCTGAGGAAAATGACTGGGCTTGCCAGCGACTTCTTGGTTAAATGTTGGTTCTGCTCAAGTCTGTCTTCTACTGTGCACATTTCTTGAGCTTTATCCCTTTCTTGAACTATCAACTCTACCAAGAAATCCTACAGAAGTGAAAAAAGGGAGTCTATTAAGATGGATATATGTCACAATGTGATGCCTTTTCTAGAAAGGTTTTCTAGGAAGAAAAGGAGTTAATTATACTGGATATATGCCACAATGGGTGTTTTCAGACAGATGTAGGGGGGCTGTACCCCTGCATCCGCCCGCTCCCTCCAGGGCTCCACTGGAGTCTGGATCAGATGGACCCAGCAGGTTCCCCAGCCTGTAAGTCCGCCCATGTGGCACCCCCTTCCACCCCGTACAGTTGCAGGATACAGTGTTTGCTACACTATGGTGTTGCCTGGGGGAACGACCAGCTGGAAGTGAAACAGCAGTATAGGTCCATGCATTAGATGAACTGCTGTTCTGCTTTGGGCTGGTGCCCTGGGTTTGGCTGGTCTGCTCCGCCAACAGCGCTCCGGGATGTTCTGAAGCGCTGCTGGTGATGGGACTGCCCTATAGCAGGCAAAGCCTGCTCTGCGCCTGCTCCACCTGCCCATCTGGCATGGCAGCACGTCCATCTAAAAACACTCAATGTGGAAAATCAGAAACCTTTGCTATAAGTAAAAGCTAAATATTGATATTTCAAAATCATTTTGATAATAATTTGTAACTAGTTCATATTTAAAAAGTAACACTTTCCACCATACGCTATCCCTACTATAGAAAACATGACTGTAATGTTCAAATTAAGCGAGTAGTTTTAATGTGACAGTTTAGAGTCAAAAATGATTTCATCAGCTAAACAATAGATATAGACTAGTTATACTTTAGGGTCTGCAGTAATGTTCTTTATGAAACTGTGCTGAAGATGAGTGAAGAATTCAGCGTCCTCTCTTTCCAGAAGACTCATCACTGATTCGGCCATTGCAAAGATTTTTACTGAGGATGGGAATAGGTTTTCCTGCAGGAAATGTAGGTACATGGCCAGTTCATAAGGATGTTCAGCTGAAATATAAAATTTCAGTTAGAATAGTGAAAACCCTCTGCCAAAGCCCCATGGATCTCCACTCATCCATTTTACCCTGCTTAACCAACCCCAGCCCCCAAGGCGCACCTTCATACCATTATCTAGCTGAACTTGGAATTATTCATAATCCATTGATAGCACTTATTTTTCAGGCTAAGGGTCACTGCTGAGTGAAGTGCTTAGCATAGCATTTTCTCTAACCAGCTTTGGCTGAACATTTCTGATGCAATTAGTGAAATGTGCAGGGATACAACGTATGGGCGAGAGGTAAATCTGTGTCTCAAATGAGAGAAGTTTTCTCTCATAACGAGGCAAAGCTAAAAGGTGTACTTTAAAAACTATTAAGGCCTAATTCTTCTGTCACATCAATGAGAGCCTTCAATCCCATGCGTGCTTTGTACATACAAATGGTTCTATTGATTTCTCTGCAACTCTTCACTTAAAAGTGTGAGCATGTGGGTGTTTACAAATGTGATGCTGACCCAGTAGGGCCTGCTTTGGCCCGGCTGGACCAGTGTCACGGTGGCATGCTTGTTCCGGATCCACCAGATGTGGGCCTGGTACGAACCCAGCCCAGAATGACAGTCAGGCCGGAAATGGGCTCAGATCATAGTGAGTGCACAGTCTGTACCCAGCTGCCGCCCATGTGGACTATAGTAGGCGCACCCGGCAGCAATGTTTGTTCCCAGCCTCGTCTCGTCTTGTGGGGTTGCCATGGTGCCCAGCCATGGCTGCCTGTAATAGGCAGCCATGGTTGTCTGTCATGGCAGGGAGCGGGGCAATGGCAGCAGTGTGGGGGTGTGGCCAGGAAGCTGCACATTGCTCCCTGCCTCCTTCCCCCACCCGGGGCAGGCCACGGGGATGTGTGTTCCCGCGGCTGGAGTGCACCCAGCCCGACCGGAAGAAGCCCTCCCCACCCCCAGGCGAGATGACAGCAGTGCCGTCATGTTTGTGAGCACCCTGTGTGTGTGTGTGTGTATATGTGTACATGGGTGCCTGTGTGGATATCGGTACAGGATTCAGGATCTAAATCAGAACTCTCTTGAATTAATTTGTCAGTGTAGAAATGATGCAAACATGTTCATAATCCAATCCTAGAGGTAATACAAGTCTGCAGCATTTTTTGTTGTTCTTTTAGTTTTAAATTATTTACCTGTAGGTGATGTTTGCTTAAATGCCATTTGCAAAGGAAAGAGCCAATGGATTAGGTAGGGTTCATAGGATCCATTTAAAACATAGAGGACATTTAAGGTTTTGCAGGTCTCTAAAATCATTTGTTCATTTGTGGCAAAAGAATGCATGCAGGGTGTCTTTTCATATTTCTGTCAGGTGGAAGGAAAAATACATAATTTTTATGATATAGATTCTTACTACAGAAAAGTGTACATACATACATTTCAGCCAGCACATCGATAACTTGCTTGGAAATAGGTTATTTTGTGGTGTTCCTACTATTGGAAGGAAATTAAATACCCTTGTGGCCAACACACAACACAAATATTTGCCATAAAACGGTCAGGACAAGAAAAACAAATCTGGAACAGGGGTAGGGAACCTCAGGTTTGGGGGCCAAATGCACCCTGTGGATAGCTGTGCGTGTCCCCTTTCCATTTCCTGGAGCTGGCCCCTGGATCCAGTTTCTACCCTCAAGCACTGAACGTGGGGAGGGGAGCAGAAGTGAGGGCATGCACAGAAGGATAGGGGACAGATCCATGGTAGATCTGGACCCTCCTCTTCCTCAGCGCACCCCTTAGGCACATCCTCAACCATTATGCAGCCCTCAGAGTGTCTACTACTTTTCAAAGTGGCCCCTGGGAGGGGAAAAGTTCTTTAACACTGAGCTAGAACAAACATTAAATGCTGTAAGATCTGGCATTCAAGTTTGCTCACATTTTCCAACTCACCTCCACTGTTGCATTTTCAATAAGGCCCGAAATTGGTGATTGAGTGGCACTTCTAAGTTTTAGGTGAGTCATTCGGTGTTCCACTCTTCGTCCAAAAATCTCTCTCTTCTCTCTCTCAGTAGATCTGAAGATTATTATTAAATTATTAGTTCCACTTAATTATGTAGGTTAGGAGTACATATAATATTATGAACCAAGGTGAAGTACCTAGACATACCCCATCTAAATAAATAAATAATAATAATAATATTTTAAAATGTTTATATAGTGTCCCCCCAGCCATAGCACTCGGAATGCATCACATAGAACTAATTAACACAACTTTCAATCCTCAGAACAACCCTGTGAGGTAGGTTAAACTGAGAGAATATTGTGACTATGTAACAGGGTTACAGTGACTTGCAGAGTCAGTACCCTGAGAAGGGGGCTAGTGGACTAGAACATTGGTCCTTTAAGAACCGAAACAGTGGGCATTGGGCACCGAAACAGGCGTACAGCAACGAAAGAGGGCAGTGGGCACCGAAACAGGCGTACAGCATCTGCTGTGTCTTGGACAGCTTAGAGTGCCGTGTAGGCAGTTTCCATTGTGCCCTAATAATTTTCTCGAAGGCTTTGTCCGTCTGGACTCCCTTGGTGCTAGTGTCCAGCTTGGGAATATAATCCCTGTCAGAGTCTGACTCCTCGAGGGAGGACTCTGAGGCCTTCTTGTCTTGGGCTTTGGGGGTGATACGCAGCACCTGGGAGGCCCTCCGTAACAGTTTGGGGCCTAAGCCTGAGGGGAACTCCCTACCCAGCTCCTTAAACTCCAGGGGTTGCTGCTCTGGGTCCTGAGTGGCCTCTGATTGGGAAAATCATCCTCCTCTCCCAAGGTGTCCCACTCGGCCCTTTGTCCGTGGTTACCACCCTTGTGGGTGCTCTGGCTTTTTCTCCTTTTAGAGGCCGGGGGAGGGGAAACCCTCCTTTCAGAATCTGAGCCGGTCCCTTCAGACCGTGTTAATTCCGTGTTAATTCCGGTCCCTTCAGACCGTGTTAATTCTCAGTGGATGAATGGCCCTATTCATCCACTGAGGAGGAACCCATAAGCTCCCTAAGGGATATTTCGTGCCTCTTTGTGCCTCTAGGGGCTTTTTGCTTGCCCTTATCCACCATTGTTGAGGAACCCTTAGCTCACTTAGACTGCGGCTCTGAGGGGGATTTTTTTCTCCTGTGGCGGCGGCGGGAGCAGGCCTGACGTTTACTAAGGCTCTGAATGGCCTGGAGCATGCTCTGTATCATTTCGAGCTGCAGGTGCTGGGCAGGATCTGGGCCTGTGGGGGGTCTTACTGTTTGGTGGGAGGCTGATGACAGCCTCCCTCCGAGTCAGATCTGCTCCGGGAGACCCCCTGACCCTCATGCACCGAGTCAGCTGTCTCCGCTGCTCAGGCCGCTCCCGGCTGGATATCCCGGGCCTCGGCGGGCGCTGCGCCTGAGCAGCACCTAGTTGTGGCGGTCTCCTCCATCCGGAACTGTCCCTCGGCGGCCGCGCTCAAGGGTCCGTACCCGGAGGTTGGCCCTGGCTCACAAGCGGCAGGTCTGTGTGCTAAGCCGTGAAACCCTATTGGGCTTCAAGACCCGAGTTCCTAAACTCTTTCTCAAAGTCTTTTGGGTCCGCGTCGTGCCCCTCAGACGGGCCAGAAGCGGAGCCCTGGTGCGACGCTCCTCCTAGCTCGGAGGGAGACACTAAACTGGAGAGCGAGAGAGCAGAGCCTCCCTAACAGGCGCTTTCAGCTTAGTGCTGCCTCCTAGTGGACGATGCACGGCATTACCCTCTGTCCGACTTACCGGACTTCATCCACTAGAATGTCAACTTTTGATCCTGGAACGTCAACTTCTGGTACTGATTTTCTGACTTTTTAAAATTGATTTATCAACTTCCGACACCTATTTATTGATTTTCTGTTCTGAAACATCAACTTCTGGTTCTGGAAAGTCAACTTCCCATCCCGAAAAATCGACTTCTGGTCCTGATTTTGTTGTTTTCCTTCCCAATATACCGATTTGTAATCAGAAAAAAAATAAATGGTACCCAGGTAGCCCGTTAAGAACTTGATGTGGCATTTGAAAATGCGGGTATTACCCAGAAATGGGTACTAAATTAAGTACCCATTTCTGCTCTAGCACATTGTACTCATGGCAGTTTGAAGAATTGTAGGACTAATGCCAAGTGAAACAATCTGGGAGAGTCACAATCGAATAATTAGAATCTGGGATTACAAAAAGTAATGCAATCTTTTCTCACCATACTCACATTATGGTTTCCTCCTTGGGAATTTTAGTGCCTCCTTTTACAAGTTTATAAAGCCAGATAAATTGTCGAAGTGACTTTGGGAGAAGTTTTCCACTTAGCCTTTCACATACTGTTAACATACTTTCATAATCTTGTGAAATTATGGCACATAGGGAGTCTCCTAGAATATCACTTTCTGGGCAATTTAGAATAGGCGGTTGTATCTCTGAGCCAAGGTGCATCTTGTCTGTAAGACATGAAAATAATAAATTACCCATAAATATGGCAACCTTTTCTGCTATTTAAAAAAAAGTTACCCGCTGGCAGTGATAACAAGATAAATGTAAAACAATATCCAGAACAGAACTGTTTCCTATTAAGACAATAATATGAAAACATTTTACTTTTTTATACAAGGAATATTTTAAAAGCTACAGAACCATAGATGTAAAACTCACAGTAAACACTATAATGGCCTAGGTGAATTGTATTATTTTGCAAATGTTGCATATTCTGCAGTAAATTAATCTCATTTAAAACACACTTGGTTAGTCACACTAGTTGGTCTTGTACCCAATTACTTTAAGCCTGAATGAATAACCAAAGACACTCTACATCAGCTGGAAGAAGTCTATTAGCGCTCAGCTTTGTGAGAAAGAGCACTTCAATGTGTCTGAAGGGGAAGACATTTTATGTTACAATAAAGGAGAAAATCATACACTTCAAAAAGGGATTGGCACTGTTGGCTGGCAGGGAAAGTAAGAGCTAAACAGTTGCTTTGCATTAACAAGTTCTCTCTGAATTACCCTAGATCTAACTTCCTTTGGGAGAGATGCTTTCAAAAGCCCTCACCGCTCATGTACTGTATGTTTTTCACTCTAATAAATTTAACAGCCCCCATAATCCCTTGTATTGTATGAACAAAGGCAGGCTTGAACTAAAACCTTAAATCAGATTTTCAAAGGATTCAGAATACAAACATGGACCCAAATTGGGATTTGAGAAATGCCTTTATTGTTTTGTGTTTTTTAATTCTTATTCTTTACTTCAATAAAATTATAATAAACAAAAGTATCAAAGAACATATTCTGCATAAAAACCCAACGACATATACACAGAATCAATATAAATAATAAAATAACATTTGTTCTGCAGGCAAGTGAGAAATGAGATTTGTGGACAGAATTGACCAAAGAGGAAACCATATTGCCTGAAAGTCCTCTAACGAATTGTTAACTTCTGCCGCACTTCGTTCCATCATCAAAACATACCAGATTCTTTGATCACTGTAACAGACCCAACCAACACCTGAATCCAAACATCTTTATTTTTTGGACACTCAAAAACACAAAATCCTCGATTTTTTACTTGGACTAAACCCTCTGCATGGTGCATAGATCTGCTAATATACTGCTAAGGTGGTGAAAGAAGCTGAGGTTTGGGGGACTCAAAGGTATGTGCTCCAAGAACAGGGGCTATGTTTTGGTTGTGATGCCACCATAGGTGGCCGTGCCTTATTCCATGTGACCACCAGTGGTGGCGTCACATTTGATTCCACCCGCCAGATGTTATTGCGGGTGGGATCAACTCAGTCCCTGGACTGTGGCAGGATTTAGCCCGCTCTGTGAGCTGGGCTCCCTGCCAACTCTCAGCACAGGCCAAGCTCTGTCACAGTCAACTAGGGTAGAGCAGGCCATCACGTATGATGGCCCAGTCTACATAACTCCGACCCATGACTGGAGCTTTCCGGGCAGGCGCAGCAACCTCATAGGCCGCCGCACCCATCCATCAGGGAGGAGGCCAGGCTGAACTCAGCAGCGTGGGGGGTGGGGCCGTGTGGACCATGTCTGCATGTCACCCCCTCCCTCTCCCCAGCCTGGACCGCCAGCACATTTGTTCAGTGGCTGGGCCAGATTCTTCCCAGGGCGAGGGCTCCACTCCGGGCAAGATCAAAGCGTGGCGGCACCTGGGGCCATCACGTGTGAAAATACCCAGGGATTAGGGGGATCACTGGGACCTTTTTTGCTCTAGATCCTAATGCAGAACAACTTTAAGTCAAATGTAATTGCTTGTGTATCGTTGCAATTTTTAAATGTCAGCTACCCTTAAGTCAGTATTTGTACTGTTAAACCAAAATATTACATTTACCTTTTTCATGTAACAGAAAAGCAGATTCTCTGTGCATGACTAAATGAAGGTCTTTACTGTCAATAGACCTGACCCTTTTCCTCCAAATAGATGCCTGGTTAGAGTCGCTTGCCAGTGATCTATCACACTTGCATGAATCTTCTTTCTACGAATACAAAAGTTATTATGAATGATGTGCTAGCAGCAATCATCATCTACAGTACAATTTGGTATGTTCAAGAACAGATTTCCAGCTCAGCTGGATCCCCCAAACTCTGTTAATGCTGTTCCAAACTAGCCTGTGAGAGGTGATTTAAAATAACTAATTTTGTGGTTCAGGGCAATTTGCTGAACAACAAGGAAAAGGCTGATTAAAGACAAATTTATAAACCAAAACATGCAAAGGGAGAGAATAAATTACCTTTCGCCATGCTTCATGTGAGGCCAATAGCCATTCCATCTCTGTTGTCACTATATTGTAGGTATCATTAAGAAAACAAACCATTTCCGCAGCCAGTCCTGCAGAGTTACCATCGACTGTAATGGAAAATTAAACTTAGATTTATTTAAAAAGTAATTTACAAATACAGAGCCTGATCCACCACGCTTCACACACAACATAGGCAGTGGGAATTTTGGGTGCATAAGGGATACAGTGTAGAGAAAGTAAGGTTGCCATGTTGGTCCCCAAACTAGCCGAGGCAACAGAGACAAAATAGTAGTGATATCTTTTATTGGGCCAACTCCAGTTGGTGGAGGTATGTAAGTTTTTGCACCTCACAGGCTCCTTCGTCAGGCACGTCAGGCGTTATAACTGCAGACTGAGCAAAGCAGTGTAGGTAGATGCAGTAACTGGAAACAATGGCAAAGGGAGGGGAGGGGAAGGTGAGAACGAGACTCAAGGAGGAGGTCTGCAATTTGAAAGAGTGGAATATAACTAGGTGGGAAGAGTAAGTGCTGCTGATAGGAAGTAAGCTTAAAGATTCCTGTAACTGTAGACAGTCATTAGATTTACAAATTTCTGTAACGGCCTGTGAAGCCCATGTTCACATTGAATCCATTGTTCTTTGTATCCAACAGGGCTATGAATTTCTGCTCCGAAGTCCACCTTTTAAAGGTCCACCTTTTAAAGGTGTTACATAGGTTTCCTTTAAGACAAGAACAGAGAGGTCAGAAATAGAGAGGTCGCTTTGTGAGAAGTGAGTGCCAACAGTAGAATCCATGCTCTTGTCCATGATTTTTTTTCTGCATGAGTCCATGTGTTTGTGCAAGGGTTGGTGGGTTTCACCTACGTAGTTCCCAAGGGGGCATTTAGTGCACTGAACGAGGTATACCAGATTTTTAGATTTGTAGTTGTAGGTCCCTTGTATTCTGCATAGATTCCCATGGGATGTCTGGATGCTGTTTGCAGCAGAGATGTGAAGACATGTTTACATCTGTTCCAGCAAGGCCTTGTTCTTATACGATGGGGGTATCCTGGGTGGTGAGGAGTCTGCTCTGGATAACTAGTCAAGAGAGACTGGGAGGTTGCTTGAACGCCAGAAGAGGGGGTTCAGGAAAGATCTCTTTCAGGGTTTGGTACCCATCTACTATAGGCTGGAGTTCTTTGATGATGTTATGTATGAGTTCCAGTTTGGGATGGTAGGCAACAACTAAAGGTGTGTGGTTGGAGGGTTCCTTCTTTTTGTATTGTAGCAGGTTCTCTTGGGGTATTTGGGTAGTCCGTTCTATTATATGGTCCACTTCTCTGATGGAGTGGCCTTGTGTGGTGAAAGCGGTTTTTAGTGTGGCAAGGTGAATATCATGGGTCTTCTCGTTGGAGAAGATTCTGTGGTATCTGAGGACTTGGCTAGGGTTGACTGATTTCTTGGTGGGTTAATGGATCTGTGGAGATATGTATGGTGGTCTGTAGGTTTCTTGTATATTGTTGTTTGTAGGGTTCCATTGTATATGCTGATTCTCGTGTCCAGGAAAATGATACTGTAGGAATGTTCCAGTGTAAGTTTAATTGAGGGGTGATGTTTGTTGAAGTTTTGATGAAATTCTAACAGAGTCCAGGCTTTCAGTTCATATAATAAAGATGGCATCTATAAATCTCATATACAAGAAAGGTTTGGTGCACATTTTTCTAGGAAATATTTTTCAAGGTTGGCATATTGGGGGGCCATCTTGGTCCCCATGGCTGTTCCCCATCTTGGTCCCCATGGCCCCATTATTTGTAAGCAGTGTTTGTTATCGAAAGTGTAAGGATGAAGTGGATAGGTTTCCCAATGTGCTTGATGTGTATTTCCATGTGTTCTCTGTAGTCCTGGAGATATTTGAGGCATACTGCAATTCCATCGGTGTGGGGGATATTGTGGTAGGTTACTTATGTTGCAAAGCTTGCAGAGGAAGTCTATGGTATCTGGGATGAAGCTGTCCCTTTGCATGGTGAGTGGCTTGAGAATGTTCTCTATGAAACTCGATATTTTTTCAGTGAGTGTGCCATGGCCGGATAGGATGGGCCTTCCTGGGTTCCCTCTTTATGTATCTTGGGTAGCATGTAGAAGGTCCCTGAGTTGGGGTTGGTAGGGGATAAGGTCAGATAGTTCCTCCTGTAATTTACAGGGGAGTTCTTTGATGGTGTCTTTGAGCTCTCTGGTGAATTGTGACGTGGGATCTTTTTTGAGTTCCTTGTAATAATTGTGAACTGAGAGTTGTCTGTTGGCTTCAACGATGTAGTCTTTTCCAGTTGAGAATAACTATGGAGCCCCCTTTGTCTGCTGGTTTGATGACTATATGTTGGTTAGATTTGAGGGACCAGATGGCATTTCTTTCTACTTTTGAGATGTTATGTTGAGAGTGATGTTTGTTCAAGAGTTGACAGTCCATTCTTTTCCTGAAGCAGTCGACATAGTGGTCTAGTGTGGAATTGCATTCATCTTGAGGTGTCCAGTCAGAAGTGTCTTTTTCTTTTTTGCTGTCTGGAGGAGATAGGTTATTTTGGGGTCCTTTCTTGTTGTAAAAGTATTCTTTGAGGCGGAGCCGGTGGACAAATTCTTCTAGTTCACCACATACTAGTGTATTATCAGGCTTCTTTTTAGGACAGAGGTTTAGTCCCTCAGAAACTACTGATAGTTCAGCTTTAGTCAGTACTTGTGTGGACACATTTATAACATAGTGGGGATGGGTGGTATTGTTCTGTATCTTGTGCAGATGCTGTTCGCTCAGCTTTTTTTGTGTGTGGTATATGGCTGCAGTCAGCTTTTTTTAAAATCATCATGGATTTCTTATATGATTTCAGGTCGGTTTCTTTAAAATTCTCTTTCAGGATGTTTGAGTACGAGCTGATTTTCTGTTTTATCTGGTTTCTTCTCAAGTATGTTAGATGTAATAAGTGCCTTCTCAGCAGTTCTTTTGCAGAGTAGGTCTGCATATTTTGAATGATACAAGAAATCCCCTCCCATCCCTTTGCTGTTGTTTCCAGTCACCGCATCTACCTACACTGCTTTGCTAAGTCTGCATTTCTTACTCCTGACTTGCCTGATGAAGGACCCTGTGAGGTCTGAAAGCTTGCACACTTCCACCAACTTTAATTGGTCCAATCAAACAGAACTACTTTGTCTCTAAGGGACACAGGACAGAGCTCTTTCATTTAACTTTACAAAAAGTTCTTCTGGTTTCATTTGAACATTCATATGAATGCTCCCCCTAAAACATTTGCCATTTTCACAGGCAAACTGATCTAAGTTATTTAATTTCTAGCTTCTAAAAGGACATACAGCAGTACCGTACAGAAACATTTTTCAGGTTTCCTAGGACAAGGAGTCAATTTGAAAACAGCAGGACTTCTTTTGAATGCAAACTGCAATAGCCGTAGTGGCAATAATATTGCAGTGTAAATACATTTGCTTTTGCTTATTTCTCAAGTCCAGCTGAAGAAGTGGAAAGCATCTGAATCACTGGATGCTTTACTTGAAATACATCCATCCATGCTGTCAGTTCTGACAGTGACAGCAAGTCCTCACTGGAGTTGCTGTTTTAAACACACTGACCCATATCATCTTGTCCAGCAAAGCTCGATTTGATGCAAAATCAGATGTATACATCTCCACTGTAAATTATGAATTATGGACATTATGAATGAAAAGCCTCTGACCCAACGTTTTGCTACGTGCATGCTCAACTTTAGGCATGAAAGTAGTCCCACTGTCTTCAAAGTTAAGCTTATGCATACGTTCTTTTTTAAAAAAGAAAGAGTCAGTAAAAATGTATTATTTACTACTGCTACTACATTCCCCAGAAAAAAAGGACATGCTAGTCATGTCCCTGCACTAAGCCAACAGTGTGTCCTGTGTGTAGCCTTACTACATACCTCCTAACAGTCCCTGCTTAGGAGGGACAGTATCCCTTTGGGTGCTGAATCCCACTGTCACTCTTTCAGGAGAGAGAGCGACAGAAAGACTAGTATTCAAGCCTCAGGCAGCTCTTTCCTGCTTGCTTCCCAAGAAAAGCACTGGGGACAATGGAAAGAGATGATGGAATGATAAGAAACTAAGGGGGATGATAAAGTAGGAGAATTTCTGTTCCTCTTTATGCATTTGGAATGTTGGGAGGAGTGTTCATGTGCACAATTGCATGAGGGGGTGGAGCTTAGTCACTGAGGAGTGGAGCTTATCGGCTGGGGGTGGCAGGGTTTCTCTCTCTTTGACTGTTCAAAAAGTTGTGAAGTTGTTTTACTGTCAGGCCCCGACAGACCTTGAACCGACAACCCTGGGCAGTGGCCAGATTTCTAGAAGAGTTGGTTATAATATGGTATGAGGCATGGCTCCCAAATATGTTAAAATGAGGTTGCAGTGTAGCTACGTGGCCACTTTCCTAAAAAGGATAGTGCAAAAGTAGCCAGATTCTTGCCTACTCATAAAAAGAAATACATTTTGCTTAATACATTTCTAGACAAAGATTTACAGCATGGTGCTATGAATAGATAATGCTACAAGCACTTAGCATGGGCATGAATCCCATTCACTTCACTGGGATTTGTGCCCATGCTAAGCACCAGTGCCAGTATTATCTGCTTGGAGAAACAACCCCCTGCATGAGATTTGGCACTATCAGCAGGCATCACTTGCCCAAACTTGCCGGAGTGGCTTTATGGTATAAGCAATATATATTAACTTACCACATCTGAATTGACAGCAAGTACGTTCTGCTGCTTTAAAGCACTGTTCCTGTAGCCAGACCCTAGTATCTTCTTGCAAAGCATTCCGATTTATCTTGCTCATGTTTGTTAAAGACTAAGGAGAGAACAATTTGGATTATCACAACAACAGAGCAGCTTTCCATTAAAAGTTCTGTCATTGTTATCTGCTGGGGCCAAGAGCACTGTTTACTTCATTAAGGAAGGACAATCTATTAGAGGAAATTTGACAACAGAGATAAAGTAGTAAAGGGATATCTTTTATTGGACCAACTCCAGCGGCAAGCTTTCGGACCTCACAGGGTCCTTCCTCAGGCAGGTCTGGGGTTACAAAATGAAGAAACAAAGCCAAAGCAGAGGTATAGGTGAATGTACCCATTGAACCTGGAGGGAGAGGAGAGGTGGGGAGGAGATGGCAATACAAAAGGAGAAATACAACATTGTAGTAGCTATTGATAGTAAATAACTACAAGGAAGTTACCCATAACTGTGGACAGTGATAGGATAAACAAATGCCTATAATGTCTGAGAAAACAGAGCAAAACAGAGGAATAAAGGGTGGGGTGGAATGTAGGGCAGTGTCCATTGTTATGAGAGGGAGGGAAATGCAAAGCAAAAGGAGAACTACAACAAAAGGTAGTAATTAATAGTAAAAAAATTAAAGTTACGTATAACTGAGACAGTGATGGGATATACAAATTCCTGAATGGCAGAGAAATCTATATACAAAATAGAGAGACTAGTACTTGGAGGGAGGGGGGGTAACAATTAAAAAAGGGGGAATACAACAAAGTAAATACTAAGAAACAGTAACTGTGTACAGTGATACGATTTACACATTCCTGGAACCCAGCATATTTAGTTATATTTATTTTCTAGCTTTCTACCCCGCCCCTCCTGAGAACAGCTCGGGGCGGCATACAGAATGAAGACTCTCTAGTCCGATCCCTTTCCCCAAACCCTAACACTTTCAAACATCCCTCCCCCCATCCCTCTCACCTGCTTCTGCCCCTACTTCCGTCCCCTCCTCCTGCCTCCCACCAAGCCTGTCTTCTCTCTCCGCCGTCCCCACACCTCCTCCTCCCCCACACCACGTCGTGCCCCCTGCCCCTCGGCCCGTCTCCCACCGATCCCATCGCCCCCCTTCCCCATATCTTATCCCCATTCCCTGTTTCCCCCTTGATCAATTCCCATTCTCCTGTTCCCTCTGGAAATGTCACTCTTCCGCTAATAAAGCTCCCTATATTTATATTCATGATCTTTGCTTCTCTCACTCCCTTCACCTTCTTGCCCTTACTGAAACCTGGATCTCCCCCACTGACTGTCACCCTCCCCTACAGAGGTCTCTTCTTCTCCCACCAGCCCTGGGCCAAAGGCCGGGGTGGTGGCGTAGGCCTCCTCCTTGCCTCTTCCTGCCAATTTCAACCCCTCCCCTCTCCCCCCTCTCTCTCCTTCCCCTCCTTTGAGGCTCACTCCATAGGCCTCTACTCCCCTCTCCACCTCCGTGTTGCTGTCATCTACCGCCCCCCGGGCTCCCTCTCCTTCTTTCTATCCAAGTTCGAGTCCTGGCTCACCCTATTCCTCTCTGATGACATCCCCACACTCATCCTTGATGACTTCAGTATTCATGTTGATGCACCCTCTCAGCCTTGCATTGCCCGCTTCCTCTCCTTAGCCTCCTCCTTCAATCTCCACCTCTGGATTAGCTCCCCCACCCACACTGATGGTCACTCTCTTGATCTCGTGTTCTCTAAGAACTGCTCTGTCTCCGATCTCTTCTTCGAGCCCCTTCCCATATCTGACCATTTCCTTGCCTCCTTCAACCTCTCCCACTGCTCCCCCTCCTCTCTCCCATCTCCCCGTCCCTTCTGCAACCTGCAAGCCATTGTGCCCCAGGACTTTGCCTCCTCCCTCTCCCCCCCTCAGTCCTCTCCTGATTCTGTCATCTCCACCTTCAACTCCTCTCTCGCCTCCACCCTCGAGTTCCTTGCCCCCATCTCCTCCCGCCCAGCTCACTCCCGTAACCCTCGCCCTTGGCACACACCCACCGTTCACCATCTCTGTTCCTGTACCTGGGCTGCTGAATGCCTCTGGTGCAAATCCCACTACCGTCCGCGCTGACTTCCTCCACATCAAATTCTGCCTCTCGTCGCTCAACTCTGCTCTCTCTCTCTCTAGACAGCAATACTATGCCTCACACATTGAGTCCTGCTCCCGGGACCCTCACCGCCTCTTTTCCACCTTTGACTCCCTTCTCAAACCCCCCTGTCCTCCTCTCTCTTCTCTCTCCGCTCAGGATCTTGCTCTCTTTTTCACCTCTAAAATTGACAAGATCCGCCTGGATATCACTTCAAAGTCCTCTCCCCCTACCACTGCCCCCACCTCTCTCCTGTCCTCCTTACCTCCTGCATCCCTTGAAGAAATCTCCTCCCTGCTCTCCTCCTCCAACACCTCCACTTGCCCCTGGACCCCATTCTTTCCTGCCTCCTGACCTCCATTGCTTCCACTGTCACCCCTCCCCTCCTGCACATCATCAACCTCTCCATCTCAACCGGCTCCTTCCCCTCTGCCTTTAAACACGCCACTGTCTCCACCATCCTCAAAAAGTCCACTCTGGATCCCCCTGAACCCTCTAATTACCATCCTGTCTTGCTCCTCCCTTTTTCTTCCAAACTCCTTGAACGCGGTCTACTCCCGTTGCCTTGACCTCCTCGCCTGACCCCCTCTAATCTGGCTTCCGCCTCCTTCACTTCACTGAAACTGCTCTGGCTAAGATCACCAACGATCTTCTTGTGGCTAAATCCAACCGCTTTTACTCTATTCTTGTCCTCCTGGATCTCTCTGCTGCCTTCGACACTGTTGACCACTCGCTCCTGCTTGATTTGCTTCACTCCCTGGGATTCCGGGACTCTATCCTCGACAGGTTCTCCTCCTACCTTTCTGACTGCTCCTTGAGTGTCTCTCTTCCTAACTCCCCCCCACCTCTCTTGGTCGGGGTTCCCCAAGGCTCTGTCCTTGGCCTTCTTCTCTTTTCTATCTACATCCATTTCCTAGGCAAATTCATTGCCTCCCACGGTTTCCAATACCACCTATACACTGATGACACTCAACTCTATCTGTCCACTCTTTCCCTCTCCCCCTCTGTTCAAGCTCGTCTCACCAACTGCCTCTCTGATATCTCCACCTGGATGTCTCAACGCCAACTCAAATTGAACATGGTGAAAACTGAACTCCTTATCTTCCTTCCCAATCCTTCCTCTCCCTCTTCCCTGTCAATTGCCATTGACAGGGTCTCCATCCTCCCTGTCCCCCAAGCCCGTAGCTTGGGCTTCATCTTAGACTCGCACCTAACCTTCAAACCCTACATTGACTCCGTGGCCAAATCCTGCTGCTTCTCCCTCCTCAACATTGCTAAGATCCGCCCTTTTCTGTCTGTCTGTCTGCCAAAACTCTCATACACACCCTAGCCATCTCATGCCTTGACTATTGTAACCTCCTCCTCGCTGGCCTTCCCCGCTCTCACCTTTCTTCCCTCATCTCTGTTCAAAACCCTGCTGCCAGGATCATCCACCAAGCCCATCGCTTTGACCATGTGCAGCTGCTGCTCTCCTCTCCACTGGTTCCCCCTTCCTGAGCGTATTCTGCACAAGTTCCTGGTCTTCATCTACAAAGCCCTTCACAACCTCACTCCCCCCTACCTCTCTGCCCTGATCTCTCTCCAAACCCCTGCTCGAGCACTCTGTTCCTCTTCCATCCCCTCCCTCACCCTCCCACGCCTCCCCTGCTCCCTCAACCGCCTTTGTCCCTTCTCCCTTGCTGCCCCACATGCCTGGAACTCCCTCCGTGCCCACATCCGCCTTGCCCCCTCCCATCGTACCTTCAAGTCCCTCCTCAAAACTCACCTCTTCCGCTCTGCCCTTCCTAACTCCTGCTAATCATCCCCACCCAGGATTATCCCCCACCTGTTATCTGCAAACTCCCGATGTACTGTAACCAAGCCAAGAGCATGTACTTGAGTTCTCGCATCTTCATGAATGTTGTATACCTTGTCTCTCCCTCTGTTCCCCCTTCCCCGTCTCCCCTTCCCCTGTCTTCTTTAGATTGTGAGCTCTCAGGCAGGGACTGTGAGTATCTTGTTCTCTGTAAAGTGCCAGGTACATCGCTGGTGCTATATAAATGCTTATAATAATAATAATAATAATAACAAACATAATAAACCTGTCTTGTTAGCTACCATATAAATTTGGTTCTAATTAAACTCTGCTCAAACACAGGGTTGCACCCTATAGTTAATATAATTATATATATTTCATACAAAACATCCATGAATTTGTGCTAAGTAATGACTACAGGACTGGTCCTTGAGTGATCTTGCTAGACCATTTAATCTAGATTTGAACCACAGCTGCAAGCCTCTCGCCACCCTTGCTTTAAGGGTTATAGAGGTATCAATATTTTATCCTCATTTTTGGATAAGCCAACTAAGCTGGCAATCTGAAAATACAACTTTTAAAACCGGGAACAAAATAATCAATTTTATTTTTATGTTATGAACATACATAAATATGTCATCATTATGTTACTCTAGGCCCAGAGCTTCCATATGTCACTTACTAGCAGACTGGGTTGATTAGGACAGTCAATAAAATATTTTGTAACAAAGTGCTGTCCAAGGAGATGGAAAATCATTTGTCTTTGTTTAGGATTCCTCAGTTGGGGTTTCACTTCATCAGCAAGAGCAGCTTCAAGTTTTTCTAAGACCTAAAGGAGAAGTAAATTACTTCAAATACACATTGCAACTCTAGGAATCCCTCACCTTTTAATGCAGTGTCCGCTGACTTTCGGGGCACTCAGGAGACTGGAATACTGAAATATCTGCAAGAGCAAAGTTTCATTGCCCAAGGTGGGCAATTTGCAATTCTTTTTAAGCAGATTCCTGTGTGCAACTATCACCCAATGGGATATGGGTTACCTGTCCTCCCCTGTGCTTGATATACAGAGTATATGTGATTAAGGCTGCCTCCTTGGGTGCTTTCAAGACATAACAGATACCACCCATGGACTCCAGCAGCAACACCACAGTTTTGCCTCTGGTTTACCTCCTGGGGTGTTAACACACAGGCTGGAAGCGCTGGCCCTGCTTCATGGCCCTCCCCCTACAGCCACCTCCCATGGGCTCTGTGAGGATTCCAGCAGGCGGGCCAGCAGTTCCCCTGGCTGCGTTCTGACTGTGCACCCCCCATCCCCCCACCATAGAATTACGGTCGCTCCCGTGACTGCTCTAGGCTACAACTGCAATCCCTATGGTGGACAACACGGCCTGCCCCATGCCCAATCCCCATCAGATGGGAGGCAGCCTTGGGGCAGTGTGTTGCTCTGGTTAGGGACAGGTTACCCTGCATGGCATGCTCTGCCTTTCTGAAGATGATGCCGTGCGGAGCTGCCCTGGACCAAACCGGGGTGAACATCTGGCAGTTGTCCTTCACACGGGCGGGTACATCTGGGGCAAAAGGGAGCCTATGTGTGGCCCCGTCTCATGTGACAGCACTCATGGTGGCATTTTCTGTGACATCTGAACAGATCTACATGTATCACTGCAGTGATCATTGTTTTAAAAAACCCACAACACCCACCCCTGGCTCTAATATATAAAGCAAATACAAAATAGTGACATTTTTATTAAATTGCATTTCAATATTAAATACTAACAGGGCAAACGGAAGCCTGGTACAAGATCTAAATTTAGCCTCATCTGTATGCTAATATTTTTGCACCTAGAATCAAATTAAAAAAAAAAGTCTGAATTTAAGATGAATATCCCTCTTTCCTATGTAGCATCAAGAAAGAGAGAGAGTGTGTGTGAGTGCACGCACACGAGCATATATACAGACATATATCAATTGAAGTGTCTTAGGTGTGAGTATATATATTTTATAAACTTTTGTGTAAACACAATTCAGAGCTCTTGTTTAAAAAAACAGATAGAAATAGTAAAGTCTTGATATAACACATTTATCCCAATCTTCACTTCTCATTTTTCCTCCCTCCTCTTCCTCTCCCTCTAACCTGCCCATCTGCATCGATGGAGTCACCATCCATCCTGTTCTCCAAGCCCGTAGATTGGGCTTCATCTTTGACAAGCACCTCTCTTTTAAACCTTACATTGACTCTGTTGCCAAATCCTGCCGATTTGCCCTCCATAACATTGCTCGCATCCGCCCCTTTCTCTCTACCTCCTCGGCCAAAACCCTTGTTCATGCCATGGTTATCTCTCGCCTCGATTACTGCAACCTCCTCCTTGCTGGACTCGCTCTCACTTATCCCCCCTTATTGCAAACCAAAACTCCACTGCCAAGGTCATTCACTCTGCCTGTTGCTTTGACCATGTGCAGCCTCTCCTCTTCTCTCTTCACTGGCTCCCCCTTCCTGAACGTATCCTGTTTAAACTCCTGGTATTCACATTCAAAACACTCCACGACCAAGCTCCCCCTTACCTCTCGGACCTAATCTCCCTACGCACTCCTGCACGCGCTCTCCGCTCTTCCTCTGTCCCTTCCCTCACTCTCCCTCGTTTCTCCTGCTCCCCTAACCACCTTCAACCCTTCTCCCTCGCTGCCCCCATGCCCTACCCACATCCGCCTTGCCCCCTCCCTCTGCTCCTTCAAATCCCTCAAGACCCACTTTTTCCTCGCCGCCTTTCCCAATGCCTGCTAGTCGTTCCCCATATACTTACTGTCTGCCCTCCTCTGCAGACTGCTGCAACCAACCTGATTGTAACCAAGCCAAGCACATGCACCTGAGACTTCACATCTGCCTGAATGTTTGCTGGTCTTCTCCCCTGTCTCTCCCACTGTCCCCTCTCCCTGTCTCCCCCTCCTTGTCTTTTAGATTGTAAGCCACAGGCAGGGACTGTGTCTATTTCTATGTTCTGTACAGCACCAGGTCACACTACTGGCGCTATATAAATGTTTATAATAATAATAAATAATAATAACAGTCAAATCCTTGGTTGCCGAAATGTTCAGTATGGAATCTGATGACTTGCATATTCAAAAGCAGTAGCTGCACTTAATAATATACTCCTCGTTAAGGAAATTTGTCATTAGAGGCATGGCAGTAGGAACAAGAGAAAACTAAAATAAAAATGACAGAAGCTGATATCTACGTTAACGAAGAATTATTGCATGTGTTAAATCACTAGTGATAGGAACAAGTTCTGTAAATAAATATTTTACCTTATGCCATGGTTTTCCTGGTAGTAATGTTTCATGTATACTGGAATTTAACCATGACACACTGAAAGTCTGATGATTTCTACATAGTCTTGCCTGTGGACATCCTGATCTTTCTCCAACTTGATCCACTTCGCGTGACATTTTTATAAAACACAGATGTTCTTACTTGCTCTTGTTGGGTTTCTGCAGAATGCTTTAATTATATGACACCGAAAAGTCTCAGCCAGGGAAAAACACTGATACAGATATTAGAATCCAGCTATAATTATTATCTAAGATTACGCTTTTTCCAGTTGTCATCCCAGGAGCTACTGAAAACTTTGAGCATTAAATTATGTGGGTAATGGGTTAACAGGAACAAAAAGTATAAAGAAATAGAAATGTGGAATTCAAACTCGGGAGTTCTATTTACAGAGCACTTACAAGATGATACCAACAGAGGAGTAGAGTTCTCTGTTACAGAATTAGCTGGTAATAAGCACATTTGCACAAAAATCCCACACTCTGTTTCAACAAAATAATGGGGGAAACTCCAATTCAAAAATCCTTACAGGAGTGTGAGGGTTTGTCTCAGGGCATTGCAGCTACACAAGTCCCACACTGGAAGACCTGATTTTTCAGAACTGTTGGGCAATTTGTAGTTTGTGGAATTTGTGACCAACACTTTTGAAAAATCAAGCCTTCAGTTGCTGAAATGGTGCAAATAAGAACATAAAGTAGATTCAAATCACTTTAAAAGGGGAGATGAAAGATTAAACTAATGTTTGTACATATGTTGAAAATGTAATGTGTAGCATATACATGATAAGGAGCAGTGCAACGCGTGTGGTTAAAAACGCTTCCTTTACTGCTCTCTTTTAATTCCAGTATCATGGATGTCTATTGCGTGTTACATGATGGGCCCTTTTCACACAGACACTCTAACACTGATAAAATGGGTGTTACATTTTATTAAAGATGTTGCAGGGCAACCATAGTGTACACTTGCAGCCCTGCAACATGTATAATACAATGTAACACCCATTTTATCAGTTGTGCGAAAAGGGCCTTAGAGAGGTAAACAATTAATTTTTTAATAGGCCTCGCTTTGGGTGAAAACAGACATGACGCTAAGCACCCTTGGTGGTTATTTATGCATGTTGCAGGGCTGTATTGGTGCCCTATGCAGCCCTGAAACATGCATAAATGACCACCAAGGGTGATTAAAGGGTGGTTAGCATCATGACTGTTTTCACCCTTTGTTATCTTAAGACCCCAGCCCAGTTCACCACCACATGGCATTTACCGTTGAGAGTCAGTATAACCTAGTGGATAAGGTGCTGGATCTGGAGCTTGGGAGATGACCAAGCTTCAAATCCTCTCTTAGGTAAATCACTGTCTCTCAGCCTCAGTTCCGCATCTGTGAAATGGGAATGTATATACTGTACGCCCCTTGGGGCAGGGACCTGTCTCTAATTACTGTTCAGCACCAGACACGGTGCTGGTGCTGTATAAGTGATTCCTAATAATTATACTGACTGCCATCCTCACGACTATCTTCTTGCTTCTCCACCTAACACCTTGAAGCCTCTGGTCCCCACCTTCACCTCTCAGCCCATCCCTTGACTTGATCTCACCCCTCCAGGCCTTGCTCACTCAGACCCCATTGCTCACAACACACAGGGTCCCATCCAGACTGGGCACTAGACATCTGTGCCATCCCCTCAGCTCTCACCCTCTCCTCCTCCTTCCACAACCCCTCCCTTATTTCGACGGCCACCGCTCTCAAACCCAGCAACTCACCCTCCCTCCCCTTCCCCAGGCTCTTCACCTCCCCCTCGCTGCTAACTCCTAAACCCTCTCCCCCGCTGCCTGAAGGCCGGACGCGCGGACCCACTCCTCACCCCCCTGAAGAGACGCCCAAACTTTCCTCAGCTCTTCCTTCCCGCCTCACTCCGCCCTACTGCTGGCAGCGCGGCCCCTCGGAGACCTCGCCTCACACTCCACCGGCTCCCTCTCCCCCACTCCCCTCACAGGCCGACACTCAAGCCTTCCCCAGCTCTCAGGCCCCTCCCCGCCCCTCACCGTCTGCTTCCCCCTTCCTCGCGGGCTCGCCGCCTCGGGCTGGGCCTGACGCTTGTTGCCACAGCAACAGGCAGCCGTGGGCCTTCCTCCTCCTCCATCGCTCTCGGCTCCTCCTCTTCCTCCTTCCCAGTCCCGCGGCTCCGGTAGTTGCTGCCGCTCGTCTCCGCCCTCCCCTTACCAGGCGCCGGCGATGGGCACACGGAGAGGCCGCGGCCCAAGCACCGGGGCTCGGCATGAAGCACCGGCCGCGTTATGAGAGGTACCGCTCCGGGGTGGGCTGCTGGCCCGGGGCGGGGAGGAGGAGTTGCCCCGGCTTCCCCTGTTTGCTTTGCAAGGGGGCATTTGTTTGAGTGCCCTCGTTGGCATGGGGCACCCTGGGGTTTTGCCCCTAGACTGTGCCCGTTCCTGTAGGGAGACTAGGGGAAGGGGTGAGAATGGAAAGGAGGATTCCCCCATTGTGATCATAGGACTGGCTCCCTAGCCAGCCCGCTGTGCAGCCCAGTCTCCCCTTTGTGAGATACTTGGCCAGGGGCTGGAGGCATTTTTATGGGCAGCTGTAATACCCTGGCGGGGTGGAGGCTTGGACTGGGACAGGATGAAGTTTTTGCAGCCATCAGAATAGCTTCAGTACCTCCGTTTGCACGGTAGTGTCTCTAATAAACTTAGAAGAGGAGCCTATACAATCCGGGCAGATTGGCGTAGTGAGAAAACAAAACTTGTGTTTGATCGGTCTCCGTAAAGTGGATTTCAGGTTATTGATTAAAATATCAAGACTAATATATATATAGCAAAGCCATAACATAACAATAAAAACAGACAAATAACAGAACAACCGAAAAAGTACACACAGTGTATCACAATATAGCAAAGTTAGGCTGAGAACAATATAAAGACTAACAAAAGGTTCCTATTAAACATTAAAATTAGTGAGTGGAAATAACGCTCATAATAATGTCAAACCCACTGTGGCACCTTCCTTTTTGTGGCATAGCTTCAGCTGCTCACCTGTTCTGAGAACTTTTAAAATTAACTAAGGGGTGTCTGTGCAAAGTCTTGCTGTTACATGTCATGTTATGCTAAATTAGTTTAGTTACTATGCTTGCTATACTGTTTTTAGGACTGAGCCCAAAGCTGCCAAATCCAGAGCACTAATAATTGGGTTTTAATTGTTTTTCATTGGGGTTCTGTAATTTTATTGTACAGTATTTTCTATGTTTTTGTAAGCTGCTTGGAGTCCTTGGCAAGAAGATCAGGGTATAAATTGAAAGTAATAATAATCATAATAATAGGTCTGGTCCCGCAAACACACACATAACGTGGGACATATCTATTTGGCAAGGCCTTTGGCAGGCAGGGATAGGGCGTAATGGTGATCGGTGGGATTGAGAATAGGAGACCTTAATTGGTCTTTAATTGTGTATTTTTAAATGCATTTTATGGACTATAACCCACCAAGAACCCTTGGGATAGGGCAAGATAGAAACTTAAATAAATAAAAAATTATTCCTAAAGGGACAATAGACCTAAATTCACACATCCTTGAGTATGTGCATAACTGTTGCAGGATGGTCCAGCAGACATTAACAGCTGTCACTAGCATATTGTTAGTAAGAAGATCTGCTACAGGGGTGGGACTCTCAGGGGCCAAATGCAACCTACGACTAGTTTAATTTGGCCCCTTTCTAGTTCCTGGATCTGGCCCTGGGATCCAGTTCCTACCCTCAAGCATTGGAAACCTGAGCTCAGGAGAGGGAGCAGAGAGGAGAGTATGCACACAAGGAGAGGGAACAGATCCATGGCATAGATCCATGAGCTGGACCCTCCTTCCTGAGTGCACCCTCTAAACACCTCTGCTCTCCACCGTTATTGGAGCTTGTACTCCTTCTCAAAGTGGCACCCAGGAGGGGAAAGGTTCCCCACCCCTGATTACGTCATGTTCAACTTTAAATGCTGCTTACGCAGCTTTCTTTTTTCTTTTTTTTTAAGCGTCTTGACATCTTTGCAGACCTCGTTCCAAAGCTTAAATTAATTCTTAAGAATTAAACATCTGCAAAAATAGTCTCTGTGTATTTTGAAATATATAATTTCACTTACATTATCCGTTTTTAACAGTGTATCTTATTGAAAATGCTATTCATGCTCAACAAAGAAAGAAAATCATCTTTCAACTGTGACCAAACATGACAAACTTCATTCTGCCAGGGACTCAAACCATTATATATTTTGGTTTGGTTCCAGTTCGGGTTCAGCTATGACTTAAGTTGTTCCAGTTTGGTTCCATTTCCGGTCAGTTAAGGTTCAGTAACCGGTTCGGCCCACATGAGCTAACAGGTTCAGTTCTGGTTCGCATGAGAAAATTTAAATATAATGCACATTATAACGATAATTTGCAAACCCACAAACCCCGAATGTGTAAATCCTCCCAGTTATTGGTTTGATGAGCTCATTCTGGTTCTGGAGCCAGTGAGTGTACTACATCAGTTTTTTTCAGTTGAACCCTTATTCTGAACCAGTAACTTGAAATTTTGTGTGTGTGTGTGTGATTCTGTTCCGGTGTCAGGTTCAACAGGGACTTTCAAATAATGGTTCTGGTTCAGGAAAAAATAAAGATTCGGTCCAGTTTTTGGTTCAAGTTCAAGTTTGGTTTGACTCCCTGCATTCTGCACAAACTTTTGGGACAGGAGCTAGAAATAAAGCCATTATAATTATAATCTGCTTGTTTATCCCACCATATTTTACGGGCTCAAGGTGGGTTAACACCACACAAAATTCTCCAACCCTTTACTCCCATACCCTATCCCTGTTTGCAAAATAAAAAGGTCTAGAATTGCCGTAGGAAGATAAGCAGGCTTGGGCTTGGATGAGCTTTTAGAGGGAGGGAGTGAGTTCCATAATTCTGAAGCAGCCACTGAGAACACCTCTCTGCACGTCCTTGATATGGGCAGATGATATATGCAAGAGGGCATTCCCGGTAGAGCTCGGTGGCCACAATGTGTTGAAAAAGGACAGCCTTTCAAATATAAAATCTCCAGTGTTACCATGTAAAAAGTGTAATAATACTTTATATGTCTATATTGCCTTAATCCAGGGATTTTAGACTACTTTCCAAACATCATCTATTGAAAACTTGCAGCGTTCCTGGAAAGTAAATACGCACTCTTGTACCCATTTTACAGATGATATTATTATTAGACCACTGCTTGTATTCTCTGCATCTTTCTTCTAATCTAGATCCTCCACCAACCCAATGCCACACATTTGCTCCCTATTTCCTGATTTCTTCTCCCTCCCAGGATTAATACTGCCTGTGTTTCCATATGGCCCCGACTCTTTTGAGTGCTTTTTGGAAAGTGGACTAGCTTGGTTTCATTCACTTGCCTAGATAGGATAATCTTTTAGGGTAATCCTAGAATAGCGGTTGTTTTTCAGTAGTAAGTGTATTCTTATTAGACTTGTCTGTGATCAAAACACAAACCATTTTAAAAACTCCTATAAATACACAGCTCCCCCTCTAGAGATGTTTTCCAACCTTTTTTTGTAATTGTATGCATCAGTTAAAAACTTCTGCTATGCAGTCTGGCAAACTTTTCCCTTCTAAGGGGCCACTTTGAAAATTAGTGCAAAGTCTTAGGGCCACATAGGGTGTTAACTGGGGGCCTGCTTAGACCCACGGGCCACCGTCACATTTGTTGGGAGCAATCCAGATGTTTACCCTGGAGTGTTGGCAGCTAGCTCCAGGGTCACAGGCCGGGCAGTGGCCTGCCTGACTGGGCCACAGCGGGCTCTAACGTGTGATAGCTCTCTGTTTTCAGACTGGTCCAGAGTTGCCACCATAATGGGTGGTCATGGCCCCTGGCTCTGGTTGTGTGAACACTTGTTCTGCGGCCAGAACCGATCATGACTGGGTTGCAAGCAGCTTCCTGCTCAGGATTGGGGTGTGAGGGTGGTGCTCTACTGCCAGGTAGGTTTCCGTGCAGAGATACCTAAGGGGGGCACTCATGCAGAGGAAGTTCCAGAGCATGCATCTGTTCCCTGGCCTTATGTGCATGCCCTCCTCTCTGCTCCCTGCCCTAAGCCCAGGCTTCTGGTGCTTTGGGGTAGGACTGGAGCCACAGGCCAAATCCAGGCACTGGAAAGAGAGAGACCAAATAAGAAGTAGCCATGGAGTACCCAGGCCTGAGGTTCCCCATCCCTAGTCTAGTGCCTGTTCAGCTGTGCACTCTTAAATCTGCAGTGGATTTTGACTTCTCTAGACCCTGTGTGTGTGTGTGTGTGTGTATCAACCCCAGTTTCCCCTGAGGGTTAGAGTATACACTGTTAAACTGGGATTAGTCACTGAAGGACACCAGCTCATCATGAAGGTAAGCAGTAGGACTCCTAAAATACTATCCCCTCTAAGCTTAAAAGGAAAATTTGTACAGAGAACCAAAGCTGTATGTCTAGAGATCATTAGAATGGCCACAAGACACTTGATGCAGCATTTTTGACAGACACTTTCTCTTCCTATTTCCTTTAAATTTGTTTACCTTTCTCTCCTCCCTTGATTCTTCCTTTTTAGGAGACATAGCAGCGAAGCACAGAGCTTTGGAGCTGAGACTAACCAAACCAACACCATGCAACCTAATTCCAATAATCTCCACAGTCCCACAGGAAGTAGTGACAATCCCTCAGCCTCTCCATGTGCACATGCAGCAAGGCTGCCGGGAGAAGGCTCTTGCCACCATAGTGGAGATGTTCACATCCAGCTGAGCTCTGCCTTGGGAGAGGCTGGAGAAAATCCTAGTTCCAGGCATACGAGGTCAGGTTCTCAGAATCGTTCACATGGCCACTCCCACAGTGAAGCGAGGGGGCCTGAAGATGCCAACCTGGATTCAGAAGAACATAGCAGCAGCTCCGTTTCTGAGCTCAGATATCTCTTTCAGTGGCTGCACAAAAGTCTTCCCTACATCTTGATTTTGGGTGTCAAACTAATCATGCAGCATATAATCGGTAGAGTATGAGAGTCTATAGAATTGACCCCTTTGATCCACCATTAAACCTCACTCATGAGACAATCTGAACTATATAGTTTAGCTTCCTTTAGCTTTATTTGAACTTAATTTCTTTAGTGGAGTCATTTACTAAAATACATTTGTTACTTATCTATTTTTCTTTTGTTGGCATAAACAATGTTCTTAATTATTTTAGCCGTTGCCTGAGCTGTTAAAGCTTTATTATGATTATTGCAAGTTATTAGAAGTGTCTAATTTTGCTACTTTTTAAAAATTCAGTTCACTACAATTTCTTCTTACCCCCCCTCCCCTGTTTATAACGGACCCTTTTTCCCTAATAGGTATTTCTCTTGGAATTGGGCTTCTAACAACATTTATGTATGCAAACAAAAGCATTGTAAATCAGGTTTTTCTAAGAGTAAGTATTGCCTTCTGCAGTCAAATTGAAGCATTTTAAAGTTAACTTTTATCCAAGGCTTTCATGCATTGTGTCTTGAGAGAAATGTCAAACAATTTAATATTAATTTTGTAAACATGATCAGGTACATCTAGCATTTGGATGATTTAAATGTTGTTGGGGTTAACTAAGAATGTTGCCATGCTAAACCCTGTAAAATTAAATGTATATTTTTCAAAACAAGTGCACAAACATGTTTCTGACTTTCCAAATCAATATTGGAGTGACCCTGATGATGTCTCTTGTAGTTAAGAATCCAGAGATCAAAAATGACAGAGTGGTTCAAATGATATATTTTATTGGACCCACTGTTGGTGGAAATAAGCAAGCTTTCAGACCACACAGGGCCCTTCTTTCCACCAACAGTGGGTCCAATAAAAAAGATCATTTGAAGTACTTTGTCTCGTAGCTAAGAATATCGATCATTTGATTGCACCTAAAAATACTGTTTGTCATGGAAAACTCTTCTTACAGACACACAGATGTTTCTGAAGACTTTTGTTTTCAGTGGGATAACCTTTGTTACTCAGAAAAGCTATAGAACTGAGCATTTTAAAAAACATTGTAACATTAAAATGTGGTTTCCTTACATGTTAATGGCAACATTGTTTCAGGCATTCCCTTGGCTTTCATTTTAAGACTCCAGTCCTGAAAGAAGAAGCTTAGAGAGTCATTAAAGCTCCTGGAACTCTGAGCGTCTAAGCACAACGGCAGAACTCTACAAGAGCTAGGCTAAACTGGAATCTAACCTAAAGCTTGGGCTGTAGTGTGGACAGACTTATAACTAAAGTGAATGGTCTGGGCCTGATATTTCCAACCTAGGAAAGAGTCTGTCAGTCTTGGACTGGATAGGACTATATAGCATTTGGGCCACATTTGCAATGATCTCACAAAATATCTAGGGGATTTCTATTTAGCAGGCTTTTACGTTCAGGCCCTTGCAAAGTTATAATGACATGCTGCCTCTTGCAGGACTGTAGCCTAGGAGCAATACTGCAGCAGCTTGCAGTAGTCATTGCAAAGCAGAGCAAGTTAGGCCCTTTTCACACAGACACTCTAACACTGATAAAATGGGTGTTACATTTTATTATACATGTTGCAGGGCTGCAGGTTTGCTCTATGGGTGCCCTGCAACATGTATAATAAAATGTAACACCCATTTTCTCTGTGTTAAGCGTGTCAGTCTGAAAAGGGCCTCCAGTTCCTTTCACTCACACAGCATTAAAACTCACTCTGGAAAAAGTCTGTGACAAATTCTGTAACACATTTCACATGCTTCTTCCCAGGAAAGGTGTTCCAAGCTGCAGTGTGTTTGGTTACTGGTGTTCCTCACAGGGTCATCTCTCCTCTTGTACTATACCTTCTACTCTCAATCACTTTATTACAGGTAATTAGAATAATTTCTGTAGGATATTAATCAGTTTATACGAAGTGTGATTTTTGTGTGTGTGATTACATACCTCCCAACAGTCTCAACTTAGAGAAGTGAGAGAGACCCTCTTTGGGTGCTCGAGTCCCACTGTCCTCCTTTAGGGGGTCAAAGTCCCTCTTCCAGGAGAGAGAGACCAAAAGATCCGTACTCAATCCTCAGGCACCCTTTCCTTGGCTGCCTCCAGGAGTAGCACTTGAGAAGACAATGGAGGGATGAGGGAATGACAAAAAGCAGGAGAATGTCTGCCCCTCTTTATGCACTTGGGATATTGGGAGGTGTGCGCATGTTAGTGCAAAAAGGGGTGGAGTTTATTGGCAGAGGTGTGAGGCTTGTCCTCTTCTGACTTCTTGATGTTGGGAGATATGTGACTTTGTCAATCTATACTACTAGAATTTTTAAAAGGCAAGTGAGAGAGTGGCTGCTGGTTATTTATTTATTTATTTATTTTAAAGCTAAAATAATGTCCAGTCCTCAAAATCCTTATTAAAGAATACTCCTGCAAAAAAGTGTGCAAGATCAGATTTGGTGTCTAGAGATCTCTCTTTTTTTTTTTGCCTTGTCATGCAAAATCAATTTGGGTTTGATTAGTAATTCTGACTTCAACAATGAGGGTGAAGAATCTGAGGAAACAGCTTGAGACTCAGGAGAGCCACCAGCTGGGGAAGTTGTAGCTGTAATCATCCTGTATCCAAGTAGATAACCCTCGAGGTCCTTTCCAACTGTTAAGAGTCTATGATATGTAGCCCAGCTTTTTCTGTCATTACAGATTGATAGAAATCTGCAAAGATACAGTTAAAGAGGGAGAATATGATATTTGCGGGGAGAAAAGCCATGCTGGGGGGACAAGTAGGCTGAGAAAAGCATAATGAATCCATGACCAGTCTACAAACTGCTTACGCTGGAATAGTCCCATTGAAGCCCACTACTCTGGGGTAAGCAGTTTGTAGAGCATGGGCCTAGTGTGGCAGGATGAGTTATGGTGCAATTGTAACAGCCTTCCTATCTTTAAGTCATTTATCATGGATGACTAAAGCGCTTTCCTTCCTGTTGTATCTGCTAGAAAAACCTTCACTTTATAAACATGTTTGTTTTTGTTCCATTTCAGATAAAACCCATAGCTTAAATATGCTCACAATATGCTCCTGTAGAGAAGATACTCTTGGTAACTTTTGTACTTTTCTTTTCCCCTGTAGTTTAATCTTTTTAAATCCCACTGTGGATTTTATGAGCTTCTGGGAGGTACTTTGGATCGTGGGCATCACCGACTTTATTCTGAAATTTCTCTTCATGAGTTTCAAATGCTTTATTCTCTTGTTGCCTTCTTTTATGATGTCTTTTAAATCCAAGGTAAGAAGAAAATCCACATCTTTGTCACCTTTATAAAGATCTGTTTGCAATACAATAAATCATTTATTTCAGCCCATTGGAATGTTTTCTTAATTAAAGCTCGGCAGTCTTAATCTCTCTGTGCTCCTGAAGGAGGAAGAGAGAAGCCTTTGGATTTCATGCTTGCTCTGCCTAGTGATTCTTGCCTGAAATAAAAGGATGTCATAAATGGTCTTTCCTTTCATTGCATGATGATCATAATTAAGCAGCTGGAACCAAGATATTGATACACAAGTGGATTTAAAAAAAAATCCATAAGAGGAGAAATGATTAATTTCTAAATATTTTCTGAAAGTCAGATTTGTAAATAACAATGGAGAGAGGACAGTCTAATTCAAACTAGCCAAATTGATCAGATTAATAGGAACTAGCATTGGAAAATGACAGGGGCTAACTGTGTTAATGGGCTAGTTAAATACCATGTTTTTTGTATGTAATTAGATAGCACCTCTGCTGAATGGTGCTTGGAGTGCTTCACAAAAGCAATACAGTAAAACAACCTAAAATATTTATTTAATATATTTATACCCCGCCTTTCCTGCAAACAGTTTAAAATCCATATTAAAACTATTTAAAAGCGGAAGGTATGGGAAACAAGACAACACATATTAACGGGAACCAGCAGTGGATCACACTGGAGAATTAAAAGTCTTTGGGTGCTCCACGCTGCCTGATTGCCTGCTGACTTAAGGGACGATGGTGGAATTCCCAAACAGTGGTTGATACTGAGCAACAGTCATCAGGGTGAGGTTCAAGGAGCAGGTCTCTAATATTGCCAGGATCTGTACCTTAGATAAGTTTAATTACATTCAGTAATTAGAAGCATTTTCTAGAGGATGCCTAGGCATAAATAATTTTCCTAAGTTATATTTCTATATCCTTGTTTAATACTGGCTTTTAAATGTGCTGAAGCAATGTGTCTTCTCAAGCTGAAATAATTTTTAGGCGAAAGGATATTTAAGGTTGAATAAAATCTCTTTTTATTTTGGGCTCGGACCGCTGTACTGAAAAATCAGTAAGTAATATCTTACTATATTTGGCTAATGAAAATTCCAGGAAGCCAATACATATTGTAGGACCATGATGCAGAAACCACTTACTCCCAAGTAAGTGATTTGTGGATCACAGCCTTGATTGGTTCAAAGGAGGAATCTGAAAAAGCTTACAGACCTGTTGTGGTATGCAGCCTACCCCTGTAGGCCTGGCATTTCAGCCACGTTGCCTTTCATTGCTAGCCTGCTATTTAAAAGCAGGTTATACCCTGGTCACACCCCATTAAAGTCAGTGATAGCTTTTCTGTTGCCTTCAGTCAGTCAGCACAGGTTCAAGTCCTAAGCAAATATTTGTTTGCTGCTTTTAACATTGACAGTGTGGGGTTGCAAAATGCTGTATAAATGAGCTTGCTACTTGTCTGGGAGACAAAGTCCAACCCTGGGTAGGAACAAGCATAGTTGCTTATTCAGCCTGGTCACTAACTTCTCTTTGACTGTGTTTATGCTCGTGTGTCTTTATCTTTCTCACACATGGAATTCCCTTCCAAGAGCTACTTTATGTTTTGATTGAAAAGTTGTTTAAAGTCCAGAGAGATTGGTTTTTGTGTTTAGAAAACCACACCTTGAGCTTGAGACAGCATTGTTCTTAACGCCATGAATTTGCTGAAAATATCTGGTAGAAACACTCTGGCACAATGTTAGAAAGGGGGGGTGTTGTGTTTTTGTGTGTGTGTTTATTTTTTTGCAAGACAATTTAAAAGTGTTAGGGAGGGTGGTCTGCAGCTTTTAGTCAGACTTTTTGGCGAGTCTGAAATAATTTTTCATGGGGAAATGAAGTTATGATTTCCTTGCAGGCTTGATGGTGAGAAGGGAATGGGGGTAAAAGTGTACTAAGTCCCCCCCCCATACATTTGTTTTAATCATTAAAATGATGGGTGAGAATTAGTACCAGACTGGACACCATAACTTGCTTAAAAAATTTAATATGCCAGGTCCCTAAAATCTCTCTGTGGCCTTGCTTACTCGTGGAGGTGAGAGAGGAGGCCTGTGTCATTTCTTATCTTAGTTTTCTTTCTGCAGTTTACATTTGAGAAGTTTGCTATGTTTAAAAAAATAATTAATGTTCATGTTATTATTGTAATTGTTTTTCCTTAAATGTCTATGAAAGCAAGATGGATATTACCAGTAAGTAGGCCAGCCCGTGGAGAGAATGCTGTTCTCATCTCTTGCACGCTGGTTATCTTGCCCTTTTCTTTGCAGTGGCTGCCAATAGCGCTACTATAAAACAATGCAGTAGTTCTGTGGTGTGGACAAATTTCAATGGAGTGCTTGTCTAGAGGCCTTGGTTCAGCCTGGACTCTGAGGGGGGCCCTTTGCAAACAGCTGAGTACCACTAGGCAACTTTCAGAGTGGGTGGGGAAGAGGGCAGGGCCAGCACTCCACCCACTCTGAAAACTTTCTAGCGGCACTCTACACATGTGTAGCGGTCCTGCCGAGAAAGAAGCTTTAAGAAGTGGACAGGGGTGAAGCGCTGGCTCCATTCCCACCTGCTCTTAAAACATCCTTCCTGCTGCTCCATAGGGGCCTCCTTGGAGCTGGTGTGCATTGCTCCACCCCAGAGATCTCTGCCTTTTACTCTTAGGCAGGCCCAGCCCATAACTGGGACATGAGCCCAGCATCATCAGAGTCCTGCTGTGCCATTACCCAGCTCTCGGGTGGTAAAGTGATCACCCATTCCATAGCCCCTCTATTTTGTTTACTCAAAAAAATTAAAAATGGTTCCATTTCAAAATAAACAAAACCTGTAGCATTGTGCAGTTTTGTAATAGTTTCCAAATGTAATGTAGCGGGGGAAACCCTAAATTCCAAATATCTCATGTCGAGACTTTTTGTTGTCTTCCCTAGGGCTACTGGTATATGCTGTTAGAGGAGCTCTGCCAATATTACCGTATGATTGTTCCCGTACCAGTTTGGTTTCGTTATCTCATTGGCAATAGGGAGCTGGATGGTGTACTTGGATGGAGTCTTGGGGTATTGCTGGGTCTACTCTACCTCATCCTAAAAGTATGTATAAGTGAATATACTCACCAGAGCATGAGCTGATCTACTAAATATATGTTTTTAGCTGCTTTTACTAACAGAGGCTTCTAAAATCACTATGAAAACTTGCTACCCAATCTATTCATCCTCCCTTTCCAGCTTTGAGACATCTAGTATCGTAAAGTTCAAAACAACTGCTTGCCCCAGGTAATTAAAATTTTGTCCAAACTAGTTGATGTCACAATGATTACTTTTGTATCTTGCGTGCGTTAAGATGCAGAGTTACTCTCTAGATCATAAAGTTTAGGTCTAACCTTAATGCAACCAGCAATAGGGCACTTTTGCCACTAGAGTCCCACCCCTCTTGATGGTCTACCAGAACACCTTCGTTTGGCAGGTTTCGGAGCCCAGCTTTGCATCTGAGTGACCTTTGAAATAACGTGGAGGCAGGTTGTGGCTCAGATTTCCTACTTACATTTTTTTTTATAGTTTTTCTTAGGGTGCCAAATAAGAGTGAAATTAAGTTGAGGTAGCTTTTGCCAAATTCTCAAGTAGCTTTCAAAATAATTTTGACCAGGTTGAATCCAAAAACCACCACAAGCTTTATGGGCAGAATGTGGAGTTGGCTTTCCTTCCATGTTGTAGAATACAAATGGTGGTGTAGAATTACACCTGTTTTAGAAAAGCATAAGTGCATCAAATAAGTTTGCTATGTAATACCCATTTTGCAAATGGTGGCATGCAGAGCTTTGATGGGGAAACGTTCTTAAATTGAGAAATCTTGTATCAAAATTGCTGGCTTGAGTTTTCCCTTTTTGAAACTGCCATACAATCTGGTTTTTAATCTGAATTATTATTATTATTATAAACATTGATGCTGTACAGAACATAGAATTAGACACGGTCCCTGCCGGTGGCTTACAATCTAAAAGACAAAGTGGGGGAGACAGGGAGAGGGGACAGTGGGAGAGACAGGGGAGAAGACAGACAAACATTCAAGCGGATGCGAAGTCTCAGGTGTGTATGCTTGGCTTGGTTACAAAGAGGTTGGTAGCAGCAGTCAGCAAAGGAAGGCAGACAGTAAGTATACGGGGAAAGACTAGCAGGCATTGGGAAAGGCAGCAAGGAAAAGGTGGGTCTTGAGGAGGGATTTGAAGAAGCGGAGGGAGGAGGCAAGGCGGATGTTCCAGGCATGGGGGGCAGCGATGGAGAAGGGTTGAAGGTGGTTAGGCGAGCAGGAGAAACGAGGGAGAGCGAGGGAGGGGACGAAGGAAGAGCGGAGAGCGCGTGCAGGAGTGCGTAGGGAAACTAGGTCAGAGAGGTAATTAAAACTTGGTTCCTGGTAAAGAGACACTAAAAAATCCTCACCTCCAATTTTTCTTGGAACAACAAATTACTCAAGCTTGCAGTTGAGAACGCGACTAAACTTTCTCTAAAATTTTGCTTTTGCTTGGCATTTCTAAGACTACCTTTGTTATGCCAAAGACCCACACTGGTGGATTTTCTTCTGCTATTAGCTTCCAGTGTTTAACCTTTGGTCTAACAGCTGGCAGAGTTCTTCGCAAACAAAGCTGTAAGCATACAGTGCATCACACAGGGCTGTAGCTCTAGGAGTCTTGGGTTCAAAACCCAGTAAAAAAAGCCTAGGAATGTATACCTTGGAGATTAATATTAAAGCATAACTTTTCCTTTCGCCCCCCCCGATTTAGCTTTTGAGCTTTTTTGGACATCTGAGAAACTTCAGACGGGTCTTACAGCTATTTTGCTCACGACCAGTGAGTATTGGTTTCTCTACGAATAAAATGAAACTATTGGCTTGAAGATCATTTGTTCCCATGTACCATTAGGGTACATCATGTAATATGGTTAATGTTAAAAGTCATTCTCCCACCAGTAATGCATCAAGTTGTTTATATCCCATGGGATTACTACCCAGTTTGGAAAGCTTTTGTGGTACAGTGGAGGCATCAAGATGTGCCATTCAGAATCACAAAGTACTAGATAAATTATTTTTAGAACTCCAGGTGGAAGGTAACTGGATTTTAAGGTAGATTTTAAGCCTTATCTAGGCTTTTAAAATAGGAGTCTTTATTTTCCATGTTGCTCTCATTAGATAAGTACAAGTACACATTCCAAATGGCTTTTATATTTTAACTCGGGCTACTTGTACTTTACAGAGAAGGTAAAATGTCCTATTCTGGCCTTCCTCTGCAGAGACACACTCAAGCCATTAGTCCTTTTGTAACAGTTAATGGCAGAGGGTGCTGAAAGGACACTCTAGTATAGAAAGTGATGGAGACAAAATAGTTCAGGCCATACTCCATCACTGGACTAACTTCTGTTAGTGTGTGCACAAACCTTTGGGCCACATGAGGTCTTTCCTCAGGCATGTAGAAAATCTGCTTCTGCAGCCACACAGTGTATTCAGGTATATCATGCTGGCTGATGCAAACAGGGCTCTGGAGTCGCACAGATGTCAGCACAGCATCTCAAGAACCTGATCCTTGACATTCCACTGTGCCATGAACTAGATTGTTTCCACCGTACTGAATATTAGCATCTTTGTTACCCACTCTGTAGCGATTGGGGCCAATTCCAAACCCTGCAGACCAGCACACGCAGCACATGCAAGCCACACACGCCCCACCCCCGGCATGGGACCTGGAGGGGGTGGGGGGGATTGCACCTATTGATACTACATATTTTTTTCCTCCCGCCAGCACTATGGAGTGGCAGCCAGCAAGAGACAGTGTTCTGAAGCAGATGATATTTGTTCCATCTGCCAAGCTGAATTTCAGAAGCCTCTTCTACTGCTATGCCAGGTATTGCTCAGTAGTAAGTCCCTTCAGGATCACACCACCAGTGGAGTGGAGTTGCTCTTAGGAAGCTTTGCACATTCAGCTCAAGATGGTGCTGCGAGATAAAAAGCAAGAAGTTGGGGGTGGGTGGGGGGAGAACATGTAAGTTCTTGCAAGTTCCCCACTTGTTTTCGGTGGGAGAGATTTGTAAATAACATGCAGAGGTGAGAAACCTGTGTAGCCCAGGGCCAGATCTTTGCCCCCTCTCCAGTTTCTGGGTTTGGCCTGTGGGTCCCATCCCTACCTTCAAGCACCGAAAGAGTGAATTGCAGGGCGAAGGAGCAAACATTTTTAAAATGCACACACACACTTTGCAAATGAAGAAATAACTATTTAAATACTGGAGGACTACAGAACTTTAGATAGCAGATTTTTAAAGTAGGTTGTAGTAAATGTTATACTTTTTGTTGTTGTGCACCTAGAGCTTTCAGAGAAGGGTGGGTTAAAAATCCAAATCAATAAATATTGGTACTGCAAGCATCCATGTTCTGCCCAAGTAAAATGTTCTTTTCATTCCAGCACATATTCTGTGAAGAATGCATCTCTTTGTGGTTTAATCGAGAGAAAACATGTCCACTCTGCAGAACTGTCATTTCTGACCATATTAACAAGTGGAAGGATGGTGCCACTTCTATGCGTTTACAGATTTATTAAACCATCAGATACTATTCTAGTTCTACAGTGCAAATTCATTTGAATGGAGGCTTTACAATTTAATGTGGCTACTATAGGTGGTAAAGGGAACGTATTTTTATTAGTGTTGGCAAAGGCCTATCCTAGTGCTTCTCTCAAACATTACAGAATTTAGGTATTAAAAACGGATGGAAAACTGCCATTTCAGAGGCAGAAAAAGTCTTAAGTTAGAATTAATAAAGGATCGAGCATTACATTGATTCTTTTTTGTAACACTTCAACAGATTCACTCAGCATTTTGTGAACATTTAAAAATGGTTGCAGTGTTGGAGTGCAGTAACTTGCATTTATTCTTGTAGGACATTACCAAAAAAACACAGGAGCTGGGGATTTGAGCTGTCAACTTGCTATGCTAAGCAGCCCAGCCCACAGGGTTTAGGTGAACGGGAACTGCTTGCCATACTTTAAGATTGAGCCCTTCATGGCACAGTTCAAGGAAGCCAATCCTATTTTTCTCATGCTGTTTCCCAAGCCTTAACTATTTTCCAGGTATTGAAAGGAAACGGACTTTAGGACCCATCAAAACTTCCCTCTCTGTTCCTTAGGACTCTCAGCAGTGCCTCTTATGTCTTATTGTATGTTACCCAACCATGGATAAAACTTTTTTTACTTAATGTTTATAATTATAGAGTTTGTATTTTTAAAATAAAAACTTGAATACTATATTTTTGTCATAACGGGCAACTAGATTTTCTTAAAGGAATCTATTTTAGCTATACTTAAAAGCTGTAGCACACATACAAATCAATGAGAATAAATGCAATTTCTATTTGTTTTGGCTGGTGAATCTTTTGTGAGCATCCAGGACTTGTTACCTGCAAGCGCCAGCATGTGAATGTTTAGCTAGTCATTGCCTGCCCTGTAAAAGCAGATCACTTTTTAAAACCTTTGATTATAATGGGCTGTGAATACTAGTTATTTATATAACAGCTGTGGTGCCAAGTTCCATCTGCTTCCTTGTGGCTCCATACAGACATGATGGGCTAGAACTCTCCTGTGAATTACAGTAGAGAGAGATTTGAGGTTGAGGTAGTGACATCTCCATGGAGAACACTGCAGATTGTGAGAGAATTTGCTACCATATGAGGGTTAAGTAAGACGACAGCTTTAGATAGAATAAAAGAAATGAAAACTGGCATCGGAAGTAGCAGCCATTTATAACTGTTGCGGTGTATAGCAGATTTGATGAGATACCTAGCAGGAGAGCTGGTGAAGGAAGACCTCTTCAGTGACAGTGGGAAAAGATAGCGGCCAGTAAAAAGGGTTAGAAACTGGTACCTTCTTTGAAGTTTTGCCTACAGGCAGCAATTAGAGGAAAACTCACATATGAGTTTGCACAACTGTGCTACAATCTCAGGCAGTAGATTCTCACTTAAACAGAGCTCAAGGTTTCCACCATTAGAGAGCTGTGAGTTTTGTACTTAGACAAGTGACATGTTTGGATTTTTTTGATAATATAAAAATATATATATCCTAGTTTGGCTTGCTGTTAAAGTCTTCTACTTTGTCATAGGAAGACATTCTTTAGAGAGAAGGGAAGTAGAGCATTAGACCTATCTACTACACTAGGTTCTGGCATGCTTGTGTGATCATGCATACGTTTGTAGAATTGTTACACAAAGGCCAAATACCTAACCTCACAGCAGGGGCATAGGGAGCCCAGTCCCGGCACTTTAAGGGGTGTGTGTGTGTCTGTGGAGCACTACAAGGAACACTTCCCCTCACCCACTCAGGCCACTTGCAATGGGCCTTACCAAGAAGGAAGAAGTTAGAGTGGCCAGGGGTGCTGGCCCTGCCCCCACCCACTCTGAAAATTTCCGTGGGGGTGCTGTCACTCAGGAGGCAGAATGGGTCCATCGCCTTTGGTGGGGAGCCCGAAGCAGGCTGGGAGCTCCCTTATGAGGGCCATTGCTTATGCAGACCCCACCCCCTTGCCTTCATGGGATAATTGGAACATGAGCTTGGACCTAACACAGTCTTGCTACACTACTGCGTCGTAGGCAATCCCTAGTTGAACCTGAAGATTAATAATTGGCACATTTGCATTTTAGTTATGATCTTTGACACTTCCATTAACGACCAATGTTGCCTAAGCCTCTCAGGTGACTAGGCAACATGTCAAGACAAGAAGAATGATTAGCAGGTGACTCACAATTGCAGTTTCTTATGGTGACACTGAAGTACAGCTCAACCCTTACACGAATGGCTTGAATATCATGTAAAGGCTGTTTCAATTGCTCCCTTGCAAGTATACCAGGTAGCTGCCCAACAAAGCTTACATGCACAGACATCTTTTGCTCTCTGTATCCCCCGTGTATGTGTCTGTCTCTTGCAATTATATGAAGCCTCAGATAATTGCTAAATGATTGAGTTCCATTTAAAGTTGCAAAATTACAGATTAGATAAATGCCAGCTATTCCCCACAGCATTATTAGAAGACAAACTTTATCTAGGGTTAATTACTTCAGTCACAAAGTTAGCTGCGCAAGTGAAAATCCTAAATTAAGCTAATCCAGAGAGAGACCGTATACTCCTGCTGTAGATCTTTTTTAGCAGGAAGCGCTACAATTAGGGCAATAAAATTCTACTTTGCCTAAGGTTGCATCACATTTATTTGAAAAAAAGCTCCTATTTCCTGAGTTCTCACCTGTCTAAAAGTTGATAACTTACAAGCAGCACCTTCTAGATAAACCAGTCATCCCTTAGTCTTTTGTAATAAGAAGGGGTTTTTTGTCAAAGATTTCCAGGGTACTTGAATAGTAATGAGGAGGTCCCTACGGTGAGGGATGACACAAGCAGCTAAATTGTTTGAGAAATATTTGCCATATCAAGAACAGAAATTGACTCTCAATACTGATACAATTTCTCAATTCTCACAATGCCATGAGATACCATCCCACTTGACCAAGTTTCTGCTTAGCATCATTTACCACTTATGCTAAGGGTACCATTTTATGTACGGGTTTGTCGTTTACACATTTTTGAGCCAATCTCTGCAAATAGAACAGCCTTTGGCCTCCGCTCCAGTGCCGCCAAATCAGAACTGTTGTTCTAGAATTGTTCCCTTTCCTTTGACCAATCTCCAACTGGATTGCAGATTGGTTCAGGAGCCGGAGTACCAGCCACTGGGTGACAAAAGAGGACAAGGGAAAACAGATTGCAAAGTTGGTATTGCGTTGGTATTCTCTTTAGAATCTGAAATGGAGGTAAAGCAGTAAAAACGGGATTCTGGTAACTGAATAAACCAATAAATGAAACGTCAATAGAGACACCACCACATTACCAAGTACTGAGAGGTTCTCAATTTTACCACAATGGGATCGGGAACTGGGATTTCAACGCTATTTCCCCTTTTGGCGCAATCTTTTTTCAGTGCTAGTCAGAAGAACTCTCTCCACCCCCCACAAACGCTTTAGATGCTAGTATAACAATTTAGCCTATGACTATTCAGAAGCAGCATTTGCCACACAAAGACTAATAATAAAGTACAGTTGTACTCTGAAGTACTAACATCATTTTAGTAATTTATATATAGTGCCGGCAACATACTGTTCTTCTCCCGGGAGAGCCTCCTGGACGTTCAGTCAGTATAAGTAGGGTAGATCCCTGCCACAACCAGTAGGAGGCAGACATTCAAATTTTGTGGAGCATGTGGGATCTATCCATAGCTCTCCAGTGTTTTGTCTGCCTTCACACCGGCAGGAAGCAGGCTGGCTACCTCCATTGAGAGAGGGCAGCCTTCGATTACAAAGGAAAGTAGAAATTTCCCCTAGGTACAGAGGGAAGGAATTCCCCTCCGTGTTCACCTCCCTCTGGAGAGGGGTGGGGAGGACTTCCCGGGTGTTCCCTTCTCCATCTGGTCAGGGACCCCGAACAGCAGGCCTAGCAGCCCCCTGAGGGGAACTCACTATAGGTCTCCTTAGACCCTATCCCCGCTGGATTAGATCACTAATCCCTGTTCATCCCCCTCTGGAGAGGGGGTGGGAAGGACTTCCCAGGTGTCCCCTTCCCCATCTGGCATGGGGACTCCGAGGAGTGGGCCTAGCAGCTCCCTGAGAGGAACTCGCTATAGGTCTCCTTAGACCCTAACCCCGCTGGAACTGGGAGCGTGCCATGTCGGTCGCAGCCAGAGCCTGACAGCGATGCTTCCACCAGCTCATGAACGAGCACTATCAGGGACTGGGAGCCACCACAGCCACCGCTGCCCGGCCTCCAGCTGCGGCGGCATTCTCATCCCCCAATGCTCCCCCGGCTCCAGGGCCACAGTCTTTCCCATGCCCCGCAGCTTGTAGCCCGGCGAGCCGCAGCAGGATAGCTCCCGGATCTCCAGCCCCCTAGCTGCGTTCCAGAGAAATGGCAAAGGCGGGAAAGCTCCCCCTACGGGCTGCATTCCAAAGTAGCGGCGAAGGCGGGAAAGCGAAAGAGCAACGGCGGGACACTCGCCCCATCCCCTATAGGCCTCGCGACAGCAAGGGGCAGCATCAGCGGGAGAGCGAGAGCCAAAATGGCCATCACAAGGAGACTGGCGGCAGCAGCAGCGGACGCGGAGACAGAAGCAGATGCTGCAACAGTAAGACCTCCGATTCCCCCTCCCCTGGACACCCATATGGAGGTTCTCAGGAAGATTCTCTCCCAACTAAAAAGGAAGAGATCTCCTCAGAAGAAGAAATCCCGTCCCTACAAAGACCGCTCTAGGGACACGAGGAAAGGCAAACGCCCCAGGGCCAAGAGACCCCGCGAGGCTCAGAGGCCCCTAGACTCCCCCCACTCCCCCGTCGGGTTCCGCCTCTGAAGAGGTGATATCGATCCAATCCTCCGAAGAGGAGCAAAGCCAGAAGCCTGGAGGAAAGGGGAACAACTGGGTCTTGATCTCCCAAGCGGAGACCAATGAGGAGGAGGGGGAGGCTTCAGACAACTTTGCCGCTGACGAACACAGGACTCTGACTTACAGAGTGAGGGCTCCTCCCCAGAGGAGGGAGAGCTGGAGGAGACAGGACTCGAGGCTTCAGCGGACCCTGACAGACAGTTTCCCAATAAACGGAAACCAATTTACCCCCTGGTCATAAAGACCTCCAACTGCAGCAAACAAAGACAAGCAGGCCTTCTCAGACTCCTCAGATGAGGAACAGGAGGAAGGGAGGGAGTATATCCCTCGGCCTACGGACAGAGACAGAGGGATGGTGTTGGACAGGGTGTATGAAGAGACCATCAAGAGGGAACAGCAATGCCCCAATGAAGCAAGCAGGATGAATAAAACTCAGACAGCCCTCTATTCTCTTGAGAAAAAAAAAACGAACCAAAGAGGATCCTTGCCATCCCTAAGGTGGATGCAGCGGCAGCACCCCTTGCCTTCTGTTTTTCCGACCGAAGGGCAGGATTTTCCACGGGATCCAACTCACAAGGGGATAGAGTGCAACTTAAGGAGAAATCTCGAGGAAGTAGCCTCCATTGTTAAAATGGCCACACTCACCTCAATTTTTCTAGGGCAAGCGATTACATGGGGTGAGTGGCTGACCTTCCTCGACCTGAAGGAAGCTTATCTGCATGTCCCCATTCTCTGCGCTCACAGATAGCGGCTCAGGTTCAAGTATGCCTGGCAGCATAGGCAATACACAGCCCTTCCATTCGGCCTCGCCACCTCTCCCAGAGCATTGACGGAGGTCAACAGGACCACTGATGATGTGGTTCAAGCAGGCCAGGTACCCTAGGGTCTCTATGAAAATGACCAGGACCCTATCCACCAGGATACAATTAGCCTAGACCGTCAAAAACGGACTCGCCAATGAATATCCTCCGCCGGTCATCCTGAGGAACGGCTTCCAAGGTGGCAGCCCGCCGCCGCCTATGGCTCAGATCCTGGAAGGGAGATAACACATCCAAAATCGATCTGATGGGTGGTTCCTTCCAAGGGGCCAGACTTTCGGCGTCTGCTTAGATACGGTCCTCGCAGATCCCGTGGACAAATAAAACACACAAACATTGCAAAGAGGGGGTATTGCAAAAAAGACTTGTCCCTTCAATGCTTCATACCAATCATCAAGGGGCTCCAGATGCCCCTTTTTTCCCCACAGAGAGGGAACCGACAGAAATACAGGCCCAGAGGGAACAAGCAGAAGGGCAACGGTGACAGAACCATGCATATGCACAACGCCAGGCGTCCCTAGGCGGACGCATGATTGAATACCCTCCCCGCCCCTTATGAAACAATCCTGGGGGCAGGCTGCAACTATTCGCGGATGTTCAAAACGGAGACCCTACAGTCCATTCACATGCTAACAGGAGCAGTTTCCTAGTCAATTTCAAGAAGAGCCACCTCGTTTCCACCCCCACCTCCCCGACCCTAGAACATCTGGGAATGATGATCGATACAATCAAGTACAAACCCTTTCTGATTCAACAGAGGCAACAAAAGCCATACCTCTTAATACACCAGATCTTGAAAGCCCACAAGTCCAAGCCCAAGATGCTAGCAAGTTTACGGGGCGCCATGACCTCCTGCCTGGGAATTCTCCAATGGGTCAGATTCCATTCCCGGTCGCTTCAGAGGTTCCTACGCCCATGGCAGGACCTCCTGACTCAGGGAGGAAACCCATGGATCACAGTCCCGACGACGCTCAAGAAGTTCTTCAACTGGCAGCCTGTTGGGTTGAGGGATGCACTCACAGGACAGAATGGCGCAAGGCACGTGGCTTCTGGGGGGAAAAGACACCATCACATCAACTGGCTGGAATTCCGGGTGACTTACCTGGCTCAAAGAGACCTGGCACTGATCTTACAAGGAAAAGACGTACTGGTATACACAGACAACACAGTGGCGAAAGCCTACATAAATCACCAAGGTGGACCTTGATCCGAATCCCTACACCAACAGGCGACCACACTAATCAAAGGGGAGAAAAGCAACTTGAGATCAGTCAAGGCGATCCACATCAAGGGGCAAAAGAACACTCAAGCCGATTGGCTTAGCCGAGTGGTGATCGACCCGGGAGAGTGGTATCTTCGCCCAGCAGCATTCAAGACCATAGCCGATTACTTCGGGTGTCCGGAAGTCGACCTGTTTGAGGCCCCAGGCAACGCAAAAGACCAAAATCTTCGTGTCTCGCTTCCCGAACCACCAAGCAATAGCTTTTGATGCGCTAAATCCGGACCTGGACTCCGGGACTACTGTATGCCTTTTCTCCCTTCCCCCTTATTCACAGCACCGTGACTAAGATAAAGCAAGAATGGGCAACTATCAGTTTAGTGATCCCCTTCTGGCCACAACGCCCATGGTTCGTGGACGTCCAGGACCTAAGCTCAAAGCCTCCCCTCAGGATCCCAAGCGGGCCAGACCTACTAGCTTAGGGGCCAGTGCAGCTCTACAATCTGGAGACACTGAAACTGACTGTGTAGCAATTAAGAGGACAGCTTTGTAAAAGTGGGGATACTCCCATCAAGTCCTAGACACGTTTCTTCAATTGAGACGTCCACCAGCAAAGCGAGAGTAGGGAAGTCGGAACAGCTAAAGTTTCCATGAAGGTGATTTTAGATTCTCTTCAGGAAGGTCCGCATAAGGGGTTGAAACCAAGTACTCTCCAGAGGCAGATAACAGTCCTGAATAGCGCTCTGGGTATGATAAGTAGTGTAGCAAGGCATCCCCATATTATTAGTTTCCTAGGGGCACCAAGAGTTATCTCCCCCCTGTGCGGCACCGGTTTCCCATGGAACCTAAACCTGCTTCTCAAGACTCTTACTAAGTCTCCACTTGAGCCCCTCAGGGAAGTTTCTTGGTATTACCTCTCCTATAGATGGCCTTCCTCATAAGCGTCATCTCTGTGAGGAGGGTGTCCGAGCTCAGCGCTGTTTCAGTGGATTCAGCCCTATGCTCCTTGGAGGAGTCGATGGTGGCCCTGAGATTAGACCCATCCTTGGGTCCTAAAGTGGACACTCGTTTTCATAGGGAACAGGATCTGATCCTCCCTTTTGTCCAAAGCCAGCACACCCATGGGAGTGCATCAGGCAGACCCCATCGGAGCGCATCAGGCATACCCTGGATGTCACCAGAGTCCCTAGGATTTACATTGGTAGGACAGCCCCCTTTAGGAAATCACCGTCCCTTTTCATGGCCTACAGCCCCCAGAGAAAGGTGTCCAAGGCAGTCATCGCTCGTGGGATGACTCTCTGTATTACAGAAGCCTTTTTCAGTGCACTCCTTTGCAAGGCACTGCAGGATCCTGCTGCACGAATCAGCTGAAGCAGCTTTTGGGAGGCAGGGTCCTTCAGGCGGTTCTCTGGGGGAGCCGTTTTCCTTCCTCCACCTTATGACCCTCTTATCTCTACCTCCCTCCTTATTTCCCTCCCACAGAGTTAGGTCTGGGACACCGCTTTGGTACGTCCCTACTGTACTGACTGGCCGTCCAGGAGGATCTCCCGGAAGAAAGGAAAATTGGGCTCTTACCTCTGAATTTTCCTTCTACGGGAGATCCTACTGGACGGCCAGTCCCCACCTGAAATGAGGTATAACTCTGAGGTGGACAGTCCACAGACTGGTAACTTGGTCCCAGTCTATTACAGGTTTTCTGATAGGTTCCAGGTTCTCCTCCCCATTGGGAGGGTTTTTCGGGGAGTGACGTTTTTTATCGGAGTCATTTCTCCAGTCGTAGAGTTTAGTTAAAGTAGTTACCAAGTTTCCTTACAGGGTGAGCGAGGTGCAGAATGGCTGGGAACTACTGGAGAGCTATGGATAGATCCCACAGAGCATGCGCCACAAAATCTGAATGTCTGCCTCCTATTGGTTGTGGCGGGGATCTACCCTACTGTACTGACTAGCCATCCAGGAGGATCTCCCGTAGAAGAAAAATTCAGAGGTAAGACCCCAATTTTCCTTTACTCCTTTTGTAGTCGCTCACCTACAAAAGAGGGTTACCTTCTTTTCATTCCAGTGTATCAGAATTGTTTAGTTTCCATTTATCTCACCTGCACAAATGTAGGCACAAGTCTAGAGTTGTGCAGGGCTTAATTTAGCCTACCTGATGTTCTACTAGGATGCTTAGGGAGGAAAAGGACATTGCAGAGAAGCTGATTGAGTTCTTTGCTTTGGTCTTCACTGCAGAGGATGTTGGGGAGATACCCACGCCTGAACCTTACATTGTAAATGATGAATTGGAAGAGCTGTCACAAATCAACGTGACTCTGGAGGGGGTCTGAGAACAAACTGACAAACTAAGTACTAACAAGTCACCAAGATCAGATGGTATTCACCTGAGTTCTGAAGGAAGTGAAATATGAAATTGCAGACCTACTGTTAGTAATTTGTAACCTAGCGCTAAAATCTGCCACTGTACCCGAGGCCTGGAGGGTGGCAAATGTAACCCTGATATTTGAAAAGCGATTCAGAGGTGATCCTGGTAACTACAGACCAGTAAGTTGGAAGTCTGGGCCGGGCAAAATGGGGAAAACTATCATTAAGAACAGAACTGCTGGGCATGTTGATAAACATGGCTTAATGGGGAAGAGTCAACATGGATTTAGCAAAGGTAAGTCATACCTTTAATCTGTTGGAATTCTTTGAGGGTGTAAACAAGCATGTGGGCAAGGGAGACCTGGTAGATATAGTGCACTTGGATTTCCAGAAAGCATTTGATAAGGTCCTACATAAAAACTCTTGAGAAAATTAAAGTCATGGGATAGGAGGTAGTGTCTTACTACGGATCAATAACTGGTTAAAGGCTAGGAAGCAAAGAGGACTGAATGGTGCTTTTCACGATGGAGAGATGTAAAAAGTGGTGTGCCTCAGGGATCTGTATTGGGACTGGTGCTGTTTAATGTATTCATTAATGATCTGAAAAAGGGCATTAAGAGTGAGGTAATCATATTTGCAGATAACTACCTTGAATAACTTGGTGTCAAAACACGAGCCGACTATGAAGAACTGCAACAGGATCTTATGAGACTGGGTGCCTGGCCATCTAAATGGCAGATGAGATTTAATGTGGACAAGTGCAAAGTGATGCACATATGGAAAAATAACCGAAACTAAAACTAACCCAAACTATGAGTACACAATGCTGGGTACTAAGCTAGGAGTTACCACTCAGGAAAAGGATCTGGGGGTGGTTGTGGACAATACGCTGAAATCCTCAGCCCAGTGTGCAGCAGCAATCAAAAAAGCAAACAGAACGTTAGGAGTTATTCGCAAAAGGATAGAGAATAAAACTGAGGATGCCAGAATGCCTCTATACAAATCAATGGTGTGACCGCACCTCGAATATTGTGTGCAGTTCTGGTCACCCCATCTCAAAAAAGACTTAGACCTATAAAAGGTACGAAGGGCAACAAGAATGATAAAGGATATGGAACGGCTTCCATACAGACAGGCTTGACAAGCTGGGTCTCTTCAGCTTAGAGATGACAGAAGGGACATGATAGAGGTTTATAAAATCTTGAGTGGTATGGAACGAGTATATAACTTCCCTATTTACCCTCTCAAATAGTACTAGAACTAGGGGGCACTCCATGAAACTAGCTGACGGCAGATTTAACACAAATAAAAGTAATTTCCCACTCAACGCATAATTAACTTATGGAATTTGTTACCAGAGGACATTGTCAAGGCCAGTAGTTTGGCTGGGTTTAAAAAAGGACTGGATAAGTTCTTACCTAATGGCTATTAACCAAGTAGCTTACGGAATGAACTTCTTACGCTCGGGAGCTGGGAGTGAACAATGGTGACTGGATTGCCCATTGTGACTATTGGTTCTTCTCCCATGCGATCGAGATTGATGGACCATTGGTCTGACTTAGTATGGCAGTACTTATGTTCTTACTAACTACAAAAGAACTCGGGGGGAGTTTACAGGGGTGGCAGTAACAAGTTAAAATTGAATACAGCTGATATGACATACAAAAGCAAGCCATACTATATGTTTTACTACCCATCTCCCATTACGTATTATTAAAGTAAACTTCCACCAACTTGACTAGGTATACGGGTTGTCTGCAGGCACTCAGTCTGGCTGATTTACCAAGATACAAAATTAGATCTCCCTATGAAGCCCTACTAACTAAGCCTCGTTTATCAGACACCGTCTTTAAAGAGTCATAAAAGTTAACACTGCTCTTCATTCAATTCAGATTGTATCTTGGTGGTTAAGTGTCCTTGGACTCCTAACGCTTTGGATAAAATAAAAAACTGAGTTTTTACACACTGATCTAAGCTGCAAACTAGTGTCTCAGTAGAAAGCAGGCATTGATCTAATTAGAATCTTGTACTCAACTAAAGCAGGTGTTGCCCTAAGAGGAAGTGAAACCCAATGCTTCAGTAAACAAGTTTCACAGTAGCAGGGCTTTAAAGCATGATGTTAAATACACCCTCCACAACTCCCCAAGCAGATGGGTTTCTTCACTATCATGTCTCTAGAATGCCACAAGCCTCCAGTCCTATTCAAGGTCGTGGGGGTGGGAGAGGTATTTGAAGAGTAGTGAATCAGCCTCTTACCTGGAGTCTGTCCTATTCACCTGCCTCCAGAGAAACATCAGCAAGTTTAAAAGTACAAATGTTTTGGGGGAAGTGGCCAAGCACTAATGGAATCCAACTAAAATAAAACAGGTGGCTGGGCATAGGTGGCCAGACTTACGAGGTGCACCATCCTCTTGATTCAGGTGTAAGCCTCAGATGATCTACCAGAACTGCTCCCACCGGCTCTGGTGCTCCAAGCCAGGACCCTTTCTGCTGCCTGCCAGCTTTAGGACACCTCAGCAACTGGTCTGAGTGGAAAGCACTTCCAGTGTGGTGGGGTAAGGCTCTCTGTAAAGGGAAGAGCTCTCTTAGTCCGTCTCCTCCCCCTAACAGTCCTTGGGATGCTGGTTCCCCAACGGTGATCTCTCAGAGAGGCTGGTCTCCCCTCCCCACACCATAATCTACTAGTAGACTGCAAGTCACCTTCTGGCCACTCCCAGCATAAAGAATCACGCTACTTTACCTTTTCCTCTAACAAGGTAACAAGTAAAAGCAATGAATCTAAAAAGGAATTTCTTACTAATCAATATATAAAATGTATTTTGCTTTGAAGCAGCATGGAAGGTTCACCGAGACAGATAATTTAGATACTTTAAACATTAATGTAAAGGGCAGGGGAGTTTCCTGTGAGCTATAAATGCTTAAAAAAATAAATCATTCCCTAAAGTCCCATTCTCCTTACTAAGTAGACTACTTCAGTACTGTGCTGGCCATTAGCACCAGCAAGTAAAACTGAACAGACTAGACTAGTTCCATCGTAAATAGTAAAAAGGTAAATATTTGGAAACCGTTTTAATCCGAACCGTTATCCTTGTAGTCAAGATACTTTTAAAGTTACCTTGACAAAGTTCTTCTGATGTTCAGATCACATACGTTATCTTCTTGCAAGGCAGTTACCAGAGTACAGTCAGCGGGAACCAAAATCCTAATTGAAGGATTACTTAAGACTCTAGGGTTAATTTAAGAGAACAAACAAGGATAAATAAATAGCTTGTACTAGCAGATGTTCATTCAAATTTGTATTTAATTGCTATTTACATCCATTCATTTTGAAGTCAAGTTTGTTTTATTACAGTAAACTAAGTACAAGATGAAAAGCAGGAAGGGCGGCTCCCCTCATACGACTCCCAATAAGGCAGCTGAAGAGTTTTGTTACTTACAGATGGAGAAAACACCAATTTGACCCAGCAACACACACTTCTTTAAAAATACAAAGAGAACTGCCATGCACACTCTGCCCCCAAGGATCTTACACAACATAGAAATGCCTTATTCTTCAGGCTATACTTGTGCTGTTCCTGATAAGAGACTAGATGAATGGAAATTTCATCTCCACTCCCAAAAGCTCAAGTTCAGCAGCTTATCCTTGTATGCGCACAGGCAATGTAACATGTACTAGACTGGGGTGTGAACACAGATTAGTGACTACTATTGTAAAGAATAGGCCTACAAATTGACAGGTGCTTGGGTTTTTAAAAATTGAATTGTAGACTGCAATCCCCAAACCATTAACTCTGGAGTAGCCACAGTAAAGTCCGCAGCATGCATATGCAATGAACGTTTTCCGCAGCTCACGAGTTACTTATTAAAGAGACACAAAACTTCTACATAAAACATCCACTCTAGAATTAGGCACTGATCCTCCAAGTGCTATCTTAGTGCAAGTCCCATTCACTTCAATGGGATTTGGGTCAGCACTGTGTTTTGAGAAAGGAGCCTGTCCTTCCACAGATCCAGCATTTTCCTGTAGGCATCTGCACATGTTTTTTAGGATGTATTCAAGAGAAATGACTTGTTTATTTTGATCTTTTTATTATGAGCCAGTGCTAGGATGAAATTCAGATGTCAGATGGCACAATTTAAGACAGTCTCAGTAGGAATTATTCCAGCATTCCCAAGGATTACACAGTTTAGTACATAAATGAAATGAACTGTATGGATCATGCCTTCTACAGACAAAGTGTCGCAACTTTATGTAAAATACAGAAGAAAAAATCCCACGCCCAAATTGTGGGAAAGAGGGTGTGGTGAGGGGAGAAAGGAGAGATGCTAGTAACTAACACAGCCAATATGAACGTCTATTGTGAGTGTGAACTGCAGAACAAAATACCCCCCCAACTTCATGAGTCTAACAAATTATGTCTGTTTTTTTATATATATATTATATAAATAAATTTGTTCGACTCATGAAGTTAATGGAGATACATATCTATCTCCATTAACTTCATGAGTCGAATGTTTATATATAATATATATATATGGTTCAAGTTTTCAAGATTTAATACTTTGTATATTTAACCACAGCAGGTATTAACACCAGATGAACTAGGTTTTTTTATTATTTTTTTAATGCTACAAAAATCCTATAAAATCAAATTATAGCAAACCTTTCAGTGATTGTAATTAAAAAAGCACAGCTTGTACAAAATAAAAAAAATAAGTTTCTATAATTGCTATACTCTAATGAAAAATTTAAGAAATATTTTTAAATGAACAAAAAAGAAAGCACTTGTTAAGCTCTTGTATAGTCGTTGCATTCCATATACTAACGTTTATCTGAAGGAGCCGTACAGGAGTTAGGATTTGGCACCCCCCTCCCCCCGCTCATTAAGAGTTCTTGACAAGTAATATTGACACTAATAGAGAGAGAGAGAGAGAGAGAGAGAGAGAGAGAGAGAGNGAGAGAGAGAGAGAGAGAGAGAGAGAGAGAGAGAGAGAGAGAGAGAGAGAGAGAGAGAGAGAGAGAGAAGACCTGTGTCTTGGTATCTTTACAAATAAATACAGGATAAGACATATTGCATAGTGTGTGCTTGCTGTCTGAGTCGTGCTCAGAATGTTTCACAGTCATGGGAGAGGATCCAGCTTATTCATAGGATGAAATACATGAAATTTGCTTTTACTGAATGGTAACTCACATATAAGCAGTGAACTCAGACAAACAATTCTTGCCAGCCATACTAGCCAACTCTTATCAACCAGAGCACAACTGTTAATTTTAAGTAGGACCAAGAGGAAGTTGCTTCACTATTTTCTTTAAAAAGAACATGGAATCTGTTGTGTTTTGTATCGCATCTCTAGCCAGTTAACATGTTTAGAAACCTCTTAACTAACAGTACGAAGCAGAGGCTAGCAATGCCTACTCAAAGACGCGTCATACGTATACAGTATGAGTTAGGTTCTCTGTTCTGCAACATGTCACCATATTAAAAACAACATTGAAAATGGCACATTTCCTGTGCTGGTTAATTCTGAAACTTTAAAAGTTGCCTTAAGGTTTTCCCCCCTATAACACTAAAAATGAAAAGCAGACCACCACAAAGCCTCTTCAAAAAGAAAAATGTTAGTCATTTCAATTTTGCAAGTCATAAAACACACAATGAAGTTCTATTCCTCCTTTTAAAATGGTGGATCTTTACAATAGCTAAGTTGATGCTATTGACTTGACATTTAAGGTGGTAGTGGTCTGCCCTCCAACTGGATTCAACATGCTCTGAGAATTTTATGGCTTGGATCCTATGGCTCAAGAAGTTTCAGTATACATAGAAGCAAGCAGAATATATATTTTTTAAAAATGGTACTGCTGTGAAATACCAGAAGTAGAACTTGCACAGACTGAAGGTAATGCAACATGTGGCAAGCAAACAAAAGCATCAAGATGTGTGTGCAGCTGCACAATCATTTAAACACGTGCACACGCACCCCCTCCCCTCGTAACTACTGTAAAGCTCTGACGATATTAACCGTTTCACCAGCTATGTTCATGGAAATGCTTTCTTTAAGGCAGGAAGTATTTAAGTAAGGTAAAGTTACCTTTATTTCATTCTTTGTACCTGTAAGTCATTTGTACAGATTAAATGACAATTTCAGAAACATAAATAGTGTCTTTAGAATGTTTCCTAAATTAAGTTGCTAAAGTTCTGACCCACTGTGGAAGACATTCATTGAAAGGCCATCTAATTTTTTAAATTTTTTTTTTTAAATACAATCAGCAATTTATAGCCCCAGCACAAAGCTACCTTGGTTATTTTGAAGGTGTACAAATGGAAGGGAGATGTCTCCCCACCCAGAATTCTTACCACTTAGCTGTAAAGAAATGATGCACTTAAGAACAGCTCGCACTGCTTTTCCTGACCCCTGTCTTGTCATGCACTTATCTTGACCCGTTTAGATAGGTAACAAACAGGTTCAGGTGTCTTGAACCAAAAGGTTTGTCAAAAATTAAAAGGCAATTTTTTTCCTGGTGAAATGTCTGCCCAGAACAATGATGAAATGCAGGACAATGTCCATATGTAGCCTGTGGCTTCCAGGTAGGCCTACATCATAGCAATACTGCTGTTTGATTTGATCCATTTCCTTTAGCAATACAGGCGATAAAGGCATTTTAGCTGAGTAGGCGACACAATTCTCTCCCTAGGACCCCTCTTCCTGCAGCCTTGTACATAATTAACTAATCCATTTATCAATTTATTTGTTTCAACATGAAGGAGAAACAGAACCAATTAATTCTGCTTTTCTTTGCACCAATAATTCAGCCTTTTAAAGTTTTGGAATAGTTTCCATAATGAGCTGACTCAAAAAATCTATTTGAAAAATATATATTTATATAAAAAAAGATTCATTAGGTTGCTTGCATGTGAAACACAAATTAAGTTTATCTTTCATCTTTGATTCCGCTCCGCTGTAGGAAACAGTTTGACCAAGCTTGCATGCTAATTAAATCCTCAGTTGCAAGTATCATAGGCATGTCATATTTAGCCTAGTGAAAGGATTTAACATTTCTCAACACGATCATGACTAGACAGTGATTCTGGAGAAACCTCCTGCCCTTAATACTGTCAGTTTCAAGCTATCAACCTGAAAAAGTCCTTGATAAGGTGAGCAGATGTCATTGGGAATCAGTTATAGCTGATGTGCCTAGAGTTCTGCAATACCATTTTGCTCAAGGTTTTTTTTTTTTATGCACCACTGATTGATAGAAAAAAAAAATCCATTTTTTTCTTTCCACGTCTTTCTGTGCAATGACTGGCTGATACCGGTCACCTTCCCAAAACAAACTGCACAAGCCCTCACATTTCGGCTTTAAGGGGAGGGGGAGGGGGGCTTCTATCCGTTCTTTGTTTTTCCACCTTAGCAAGTTTTGGAAATTTGTGTTGTCATAGGTTCATGCGCAAGTGCTCTGGTCGTTTGGAAATCATGGGAAAGGCTTGTTTTTTATATGGCCCAGAGTTTGGTTGTCGAATTGGAAGCGGTGCTGAGGCCTCGCCGCACACCGTCACGTCCATTTGTTCTATTCCACTGGTTTCCATTGGGTATTCCACAGGCGTCTGAGTATTTGATGCACTGGCTGAAGCACCTCTTCCCCAGAAGTCTCCAGGGGAGAACTTTACAGGGCTTTAAAACAAGAAAGTTAGAGTTTTCAAGATGCTTGCAAAGTTAAGGCATTTTTATTTAAGCTTGAAAGAAGTGAGGCACAAATGTCTAATTTCAAGTTGTTCATTTCTGTCTAAGTTTCCCTCCTTTCTGGACTAGCTCCTTCCAAAAGCTATAGCAAAGCAAAGAGTATGATGTTATTAGGCCAGGAGCAGGGAACCTTGGGCCAGGAGCGGCCTGTTGGCTAGTTTTTAACATAGCCCCTTTGCAGTTCCTGCATCTAGCCCCCTAGATCCAGTCCCTATCCTCAAGCACTGAAAAATTGAGCTCAGGGGAATGGAGCAGAGATGAGGGCCTGCTCACAAGGATAGGTGAAGGATTAAGGGGGACCCGCCTCTTCTGTGCACACCCCTTGAGTATCCCCAAATTCAATGCAACCCTTGGAACTTGTACAAATTTCAAAGCAGCCCCTAGGAGGGAAAAGATTCTCCATTCTTGTGTTAGGCTTTTCCCATTTTGCATCCAGAACAATGTGTTCTTAAGATGCCTTTAAGTTTTTAAGACTGGAAAAAACTTACGGCCTAAAGGAGTATGTTAACATTATAATAATCTTCAGAATCATGGACACATGCCATCAGAAGGATCCTGCCGTGTAGTTGACTGAATGGCAGGAAGTAACAATAATGTATTTAAGGCAGACGAATGCTTCCTGCGCTGTGAAACTAGTTTTGCCTGCAGTGAAGCCTTAATAAGAACTGTAACATGCTTGAGCCTCTGAGTGTCGGACCAGCCTCTACCACTACCCGATGAAAAGGGACATGCTAGAAGATACCTGACTGGCGTCCTAGGGCTGCCAATGAATCTGCGAGGTGATCGGATTTTTGGTTCAAAAGAAAACTTCTCTTTTACGCTTTCAAGTACAGATGGAGCCACGTACGTAAAGCCCTGAAAGACAGGAAAACTTCTGCATAGTATTTGTTCAGAAATATTTGATCACCATTCATAAATCTGTATGTTAAATAAAGATGAATCAGTTGGTTTCCTCCTCAAACACAGGGATTTTATGGAGGCACGGCCACTTCTGAACTCCTGATAGTAGAGACTGTGCCCCTTAAATTTCTTCTGCCAAGGAACACAAGATAGGCATGGTACTTGTACGGCCCAATGGACATGGCTAACCAGAATGGGAATCTAACTAGGCACTACCTAAAGATTAGTCTTTTACTGCACCGTAACCACATTAGATACAGTTCTCTTTGTCTACCTCTGCAGTTCCCAGGGATTCTGGCACGGCTTTAGAATGTCCTCTCTCTGTAAAGGGATAGAGAGATTTTCCCTTTTGAAAATCTAAGTATAACCAGTTATTCTATGTCAAAGCCTAGTCAATAACCCGGTAGTAAGAGTTCTATAAAAGACATCAGACAAAACAAGATACAGCTATTTCAGACATTCTTTCTATGATTTTTTTAAAAAAATTTATGGCAGATTAGAGCTTTCTTAACACAAATACCACTCAAGCCTATTTTTTTTTTTTTGGGGGGGGGGGGCACAAGACAAACTTTATTCTCAACGGATGGGTTGAACACCACCTAGGAAACAGGCGCACACAGCAATAGATCTGAAACACATTATACAAGCAGCAAGAACAGAAGTTTTAGGTTCACTTACCACAAAGACTTGGTTGGCACTTTCGCTGAGAGTTGAATCATCTGGGCTATCAACAGGAGTCTGACGTGTAAACTTTGAATCAAACTGGCTCACATCCTCTTCGGATTGCTTTTCAAAAACAAAATGATTAAGGGTTTATATTACAGATATCAACCACATGGCTTAGCGGTGCTCAGTGAAGTCTCCGGATGGAGTTCTTTCCATGAGTTTTGGGCCGAGCTCTGCTGTAGTAAAACCCTGGAGTGGTGTCGCAGTTCTGCTGCTGTTGCCAGCGGGAGGTCCCTATGGACACTGACAAATAAAGGCAAGGGAGGGGCAAAAGAATAATGGATTGAAAAGGAACAAAAATTAAAACAATGGCTTAAAATATCAAACCACAATAAAAAATTAGAAACAAGCTACACTGGTTGCCTATTACTACTTTATTAGATAATAAAAATAATGGACTCAAAAGAGACCTAGACTTCTCAAACCATTATACAAATCCGTAAGTAACGGACTGTGAGCTGTAGACTCAACAGGCTGTGAACTCAGTTAATTACATACGAAATTTCCCGTTACCTAATAAAATGTATCCTACTACACCCCTACCCATATCTTATTGTTTCTTCATCTTACAGCTAGTTTTAAAAAAAACACAAAAACAACCCTGGTTTTAAAATGTCTGTCATTTCCTTTTCTCCTTCCCATATACAGCCCCCTCTAACTTTGTATATAACCTGTCCTGTGTTTGCTCAGTCTGTGTATTTCTGACTTGCTAGATGCCCGAGGAAGTAGCCTGAAATCTTGCATACTCTGACCAGCAGAAGTTAGTCCAATAAGAGATCACCTGAACTACTTCATCTCCATTTCTTATATTTGGGACCAACATGGCAACCACTCTCTCTTGGTTGCCTAATGACAATTCCCTACTCCTTAAAACCACCACCACAGTTCCAGATAAGCAAGAGAGACATTTAATTCACACTTTGCATAATGATTATCTAAAATTTCAGTTTTAGCCAAAGGTCAGTTGCACATTTGATGCTTAAGCAGATACATCAGGGTGCAGGTTGCAGATAAGAGGGAGCAAAGCTGAACAACTATTCTATATCCTCTAGCGTCTAATATTAGAGAAACATGGATGGTAAAACTGAGTTTATCTACATCTGTGCTGGATTAACTAATCCTAGCCATTTAGAAAAACAAGGTTCCACACCTAGGAATGAGGTAAGCAGGGCAGAGCAGCATTATCACCAGTGCCGATATCCAGTTAGGGTATAACAACATGTTTCTGTGGGACAAGCACTGCTCTTTTCCTTCCTGTGTGTATACAGGTCCTGGGCTCTCAAAGAGGCCCGATGGGAAGTGAAGAATGATGGGCTTGTATTACATCATCCTGTTAATAAATATATATGCAAGAATGGTATATTCTATGTGGTCTTTGTGGATTTTAAATCTGCTTTGGATTCAATCCCCTGGTCCAGACTATGGCAGAAATGAGTTAACTCAAGTGTTGATAGAAGTTTGCTTTTTCTTATGAGAGCACTTCATGAGGATACATCCTTGTACGTCAAATTCCGACTAAAGATCACTTGACTGACCAGATTAAGATTTCAACGGGGTACATCAGGGCTGTATATTGACTCCGTCTCTTTTTAATTTATAGATCAACAATATTATCCCATTTGTCACAAGTTCAGGGAATCATCCCCCTAGGTTTTGTTCTAAACAGGAGGCCTGTCTACTTTATGCCAATGATATGGCCTTGATGTCTCAGACATTAGTAGGAATGTGGAGAACTTTAGTGGCCCTAGGAGATTACTGCAATAGGGAAAAACTTACAAAACTTATGATTTTTTCTAAACAGAGGAGGAAGCACAGATAGATGGAAATACTATTGAGAAAGTTGACTCATAGATATTTGGGAATTGTTTTTCAAGCATCAGGCCAGTGAGTTATTCATCGTAGATCAGTCATGGAACAAGCAAATAAAAACATTAGCCACCCTGCGCTTTTTTAAAGCGCAGGGTGCTCATTTGATGACCCCGGCCAATGGTCATCCAAGTTTTCGATGCTAAACCCAAAGCTCAACTTCTACATGGCACTTTTTTGTGGGCCATTGAGAAACCTTGTTATTGAACCTGTGCAATCTAAATTTCTTAGAGCCTTCTTGGTGGCACCTACGAGTATACCTAATGCGGTCCTGTGGCTTGAAACAGGGCATATTTCGTTATCTACAGCAGTCTGGTATGTCGCCATGAAATACTGGCTTAGCTGAATTTTGTTGAAGCCACCTGGATTGATATCCATTCTATTTATTGATTCCAGCTACAACCACTGGTTAAGGGTGGTTCAGCTTAAGTCGAGTCATTTGGATTTTTCTATAGCTCATGTGATGGCCCAGGGTTAGTCCAAGGCTAAATCTGAACTGTGTACAAGGGTGATGATGGATTTGATCGCCAGGAAGATATCACAAAAATGAATCCGATTCCATTTATCTTCCACTATTGTTCTCTGATAAAGATTAATCTGCCTCTTACCTTAATAACCTTTCCATATTTAATCAAAGGAAATGTTTTTTGGGTGCCCGCATGAATGCACTGCCCTCAGCGGTATTGGAGGGTCGCTACAACTCTATTCCATTTGAGGAGTGGGTATGCCCATGTAGCTCTGGAGAGGTTGATATAGTATAGCATATCTTACTGGTTTGTAGACTGCATGGGGAGGTCCGCGGGAGGCTGATTTGTCCGATCTTAAGATCTTTCCAAGGCTGATCTGCCACTGATTACACCCACATTCTTCTTGAAGATAGGAACTGTACTAAAACAGCTACGGTGGATAGTTTCTTGGCTCAGGCAACTACATATTGTAATGAATGGATGGTTCAAGACTCCTTGTTATCGTTTTATACATGATTAAGCACTGGACCATGGTGTGAGTGTTTAATAGTAAAGTCTGCCATTTGTCCTTCATTGTATTCACTCATTAGTCCATGTATGTGGGCAATGTCTACCTCTCTTAGGATTCCCAATTGTATCATCTGTTTTTTAATATATTTATTTATTATCTCATGCATGAGGTTGTTCCTCATCTTTTCTAGGAGGCCCTGAACTCTGTATATACAGTTTGGACCAGGTTTTTATATTTATATTTGTACCTATGTTTGCTAAGGCCTATGGCCATGCAATAAACAAATCAAATGTATTACACCAGCTCTGACAGCAGCCCCTTACAGATCATAACTTTTCATACTACAAAGCAGTAGTTCTCAAACTGTGACACTTAAGTCATTTATCACAACCAGAACCCATTGATCAAAGTTCTGTAGGTGAAATGGCAAATACCTAAGTTTTCAGTGTCACGTGCTGAAACTTCAAGGTGCAAGGAACACAGCTGAAAAGCATGCAAGAACAATTTACTGCATTAGTCATACATACCAATAATGGTTTAAAAGGAGGCTCCACCTTCCGAGCTAGTAGCTCTTCCCAGTTAATGTGTCTGAAGAAAGAGTGAGCCTAAGAAAATTAGCAGAGAGCAGTTAATTGGGCCCCCCTCCCCCATTGTACATATGCCAAACAAATTGAAAATTCTAGTTTGCTCACCTCTAGTACATCAACTTGTTTATCAACAAAGGGGGGGAAATTGTATTTTTTATGTTGTGGTAGGTGCACCCACTTCCTGGTGAGAGCAGGAAGGAATGGGGCAGGATGGAGAGGGTCTTCCTCCCTGGTGGCAGCAGGGTGGGAGTATGGAATGTATTGATAGATTAATAAACAATCGATGGTATGGATTGGATTATGTAGAATGATGAATTTTGCTATTAGTAATTTATTTTGGGTCCCCTGTGTGGGATTTAACCCAGCTGTTTTATGTTATGCTTTTTTCATTTTTGTTGTGAGCCGCCTCGAGTTGCCTTGGCAAGAGAGTGCGGGATACAAATAAAAAGTGAAAAATGAAATGAAAATGTAGAACTAAAAATAAGAGGAAGTCTCTGCAGGACCACATACCCATTAGCTATTTTCTCAAGTTGTTGGCCATGTCAACATTTATTTAGTGCTGTTTAAAGCTTGGGAAAATGTACTGACCATTTCTCTAAACATAAATGCCTTTCTTCCCAAGAATAATAGTTATTTATATAGCACCAGCAATGTACCTGGCACTGTACAATTGTTAATTAGAGACAGGTCCCTGCCTCAAGAGGATAAGAAATCTAGGAGAAACAAGGGAGAGATGGGGAAACATTCACAAAGTTGAAAAGTTGCAGGGGCCTGTGCTTAGCTTAGTGACAGGGGAGAAGGGGACCCTGAATCAAAGGATGGAAGAGTGACCAGTCTGTGGGGGTAAGGAGCTGGGGAAAGCCTGGAGGAAAGGAGAGGTTTTCAGGAGGGATTTGAAGGTTGGGAGGAAGGAACATAGCAAATACATTCAAGAAGGGAATTCCAGGCATGGGGGGCAGCACAGGAGATGGGGAAAAAAACATTTCAAGGAGGAGACTTGAGGGCAGGTTAGGGCAGTGGCAGAGGAGAAGCAAAGCTCCCAGTGGGGGAATGCGGCAGGAAAACAAGTGTGGAAAGATGGAGGGAGTGATTCTTCTAATTTTATTTCTCAATAAAGGAATAAAGCAGCACCCACCTGAACTTCTCCAGCATCTCCAGGACCAGCTCCTAGACGTGAGGCAGCATTTCTCTTTAGCAGCTTAACAGAAAAAAAAGTGTGTCAGTAAAAACATTTATTGAAACAGCCGAACAGGGTAGGGATATCAATCTAAAATGCCCAATTGGGCTCCTTACCTGGGAATTGGGATTCTAGTTGATGAACAGGGAGGTAAGTAGGACAGAGGGTAATGCCTTGCATCGTCCACTAGGAGGCAGCACTAAGCTGAAAGCACCTGTTAGGGAGTGTCTGCTCTCTCGCTCTCCAGTTGCCGAAAGCCGTAGAGTAGAAGCTAAACATTTTAAGGAAACAATAGAGAATCTCCCTATCTATGGATAAACCACTAACGCCCTTATCGGGCCTACAAAAACAAAAGGGAATAATAAAAATTAACACTTCATGTTGCTGAAGGCAGAATGCCTATCTGGAAAGAGAGTACCCCGTATCCAAGAATCCACAGTGGACTTACCTCCCTGCTCATCAACTAGAATCCCAATTCCCAGGTAAGGAACCCAACTGGGCATTCTAGTGGATGAAGTCCGGTAAGTCGGACAGAGGGAGGTAACAAGCAGTTGTGTCGGCTTCAGGAGGGATAGCTGCGGGGTATACTCCTAACTATTGAGAACTAGTGTAGAACCCCTTGGAGGCTATGGCGTCAGAACGTCGCCTCCTGCAGATTCCAGAAGGTCTATCTTATAGTGCCTAGTAAAAGTGTGCATTGATTTCCATGTGGCAGCCCTGCATCTCTCAGCGTAAGAGGCTCTATGGCGGAAGGCCCAAGTGGCCGCCGCTGCCCTGGTTGAATGCGGGAGAATTCTTGCTGGCGGGGAAAACCCCGTCGCTCTGTAGGCCTCCTGAATACAGAAAGAAACCCAGTGAGATATCGATTTGGAAGCCGTTCAACCCCTCATCCTCGGGTTATAGCTGACAAAGAGGGCGGAGGACTGTCTGAATTGGGTCGTCCTATCCAGGTAAAACTTTAATGATCTCCTAACATTGAGAGAGTGCCACCATTTCTCTAAAGGATGTCTCAGTCAGGGACAAAAGGATGGTAGGGACAGCTCCTGCCCTCTATGAAACGCGGAGTTCACTTTCGGAATGAAAGCTGGGTCCAGCCTCAGGGATACTGATTCCCTATTGAAAGTGCATAGTGCTGGGTCCATAGAAAGGGCCGCTAGTTCCAATACCCTACGGGCCGAAGTGAACAAAAACACTAGCTTGACAGCCAAAAAATAGAGGGAAATTTCCCTGAGAGGCTCAAAAGGGGGCCCGTGAGAGCCTGAAGAACAACGCTCAGGTTCCATGAGGGAAACCTATTGACCACAGGAGGGGCTGTTTGTCGTGCTCCCCTCAAAAACCTTTTGAGGTGAGGATGCACCGCAAATCTTTCTGCATTTGTCGCTAGCGTACTGTCGATGGCCACTAGCTGCCTAGCCAGGGTATTGGGCCTAAGTCCCTTGTCTAGTCCACACTGAAGGAAGGCCAAGATGACTCCGACCAACGGGGCATGGGACGGAACCTTGTTCAGTATGCACCATGCAGTGAACGCCTTCCAGGAACTCTGGTAAATCCATCTGGTGGAGGTTCTCCTTGACGCCATCATGGTGGTAACCACTGTTCTAGGATAGCCAAACTGTGCGAGGACATCGGATTCAACCTCCACACTGTCAGTCTGAGGAAACTGGGGTTCTCATGGAGTATTGGACCCTGTGACAAGAGATCGTCGAGAAGTGGCAGTTGGTAGGAGGATCCCTCCGACAGGCTCAGTAGATCCACAAACCACGATTTGCGGGGCAAGAAGGGGGCGATCAACACCAGGTGGACCCCCTCCATCTTGACTTTGACTATAGTTCTCTGAATTAAGGGAAATGGCAGGAAAGCATAGAGCAGACCTGCTGGCCATGGCTGGGAGAGAGCATCCGCCGCCACTGCCTTTGAGCAGTGGTGTCTGGAGAAGAACCGTGGACACTTCGCATTGTCTGGGGACGCAAATAGGTCGAAGGATGGGTTCCCGAATATGGATGCCAGCTCCTGGAATACAGACTGCTTCAGTGACCATTCTCCTGGCTGTATGGTTTCCCGACCGAGCCAGTTGGCCTCCACGTTCACTATGCCCCGTATGTGGCGGGCCGAGAGGGATGGGACCATGCACCCTGCCCATTTGAAGAGACGAGTAGCCTCCCTGTGGAGAGAGACTGACTTCGCCCCCCCTTAGTGGTTCACGTTGCCTGACAAGACTTGTACATGGTGCCTTTGGATCTCCCCTGTGAAGGCTAGTAGGGGCCTGTGAATTGCTGACGGCTCCAGCCAATGATGCTGTGCCTCTGGTTCGTGTTCGACCAAAGAGCCTGAACCGCCTTGCGGTTGAGGATGGCTCCCCAGCCCCTTAGGCAGGCGGGGAACCTGCTCCACCGAAGGTGTACGAAACATGAAACCACGAGCCCCAGGAGGCGTGCCAGTCTCTGGATAGATACTTGTGTTTGGCCTAGGAGTTCTCGAATCAAGGACCTAATCTTGTCCTGTTGGCTCGGGGGAATGAACAGTCTTCCTAGGTGAGCATCAACGATGATCCCTAGATGCACCAACCTTTGCGTGGGGGAGAGGTGGCTCTTGTTGTAGTTGATCACGAAGCCGTGCCCCTCTAGGTAAGCTACCGTCTTGCTGACATGGGCCTGGCACAGGTCCTTGCTGTCGGCTTTGACGAAGATGTTGTCCAAGCAAGGGAATACGGCTATGCCCAGGAGTCTGAGGTTGGCGATCAGAGATATTAGCACATTTGTGAAGCTCCTTGGTGCTGTCGCCAGGCCAAATGGAAGGGCTCAGAACTGCCAATGGTGTTGTCGGTAGAGGAAGTGTAACCATCGCCCGTGGGCTGGATGGATCAAGGTGTGCAGATAAGCATCCTTCAGATCTATCGACGCTAACCAGTTTCTGGATTGGAGGGAGAGGGTTATCGAGGACAGAGTCTCCATGCGAAACTTTTGGATCCTGAGAAATCTGTTCAAGTATTTCAAGTCCAGGACCACTCGCCATGATCCCTCCTTCTTTTGGACCAAAATTGAATACAGACCTGGCCCTTTTTCCCGAACTGGCACCGGCTCTATTGCCCTTGACTCCGCAAGGTGTTGGATCTCTGCAGTCATGGTGGCATGTTTTGCACTTATAGATGACGTTGGGGAGGGTTGTAGGAACGCCCTGGGAGTTTTTCTTAGCTCTACAGGGTAGCCTTGAGCTAACACGTCAAGTACCCATCGGTATGTGGTCGCCACCTCCCACTTGGAAACGTACTGCTGAAGGCAGTTGCCTACGGTGACTGGACAGCAGGAGCCGGAGTATTCAGGACCACTGTGTAGCAGAAGGAGGGGATTGCCTCGGTTGTGAGGTTCATGCAGAGAGTCTAGGTGGTCTGTATCTGCGGCCGCGGTCACCCCTGCCTACTGTAAGAGGATTCCCTCCTAGGGTTTGGAAACCTATGAAAAGGTCGAAAAAGGGACCTGTGTGACTGAAACTGCTGCAAAGAGTGCTTCTTATCTTTGTTGGAAGCCTCTGCCAGGGCCTTATCCAAGGCAGAGTCGAAGAGCTTGGGTCCCTTGAATCGCCCGTGCACTAACAGGTTCTTCGCATGAGTGTCCGCCCTCCATGAACGTAGTCATAGTCTGCGGCGTGCGGCTACATTTGCTGCCATTCCCTTCGCCGCCCACGTGAGTGAGTCCATTGCGGCATCTGCCAGAAAGGCGATGGCCATAGTAATGTTGTTGGCCATTTTGTCCGTCATAGATAGACTGACCCGGCTTAAACCACTTCAGCACTGCCCTGGAGGCATAGGAGGCTGTGGGAAAGGGCCTCATAGCTTCGCATCAGACCCACATCTATGCCCTTGTCCGTTGGGTCCTTGGGCAGGAGGTCCCCTTCGGCTAGGAAGACTGACGGGCCAGGGAAGAGGCCGCTGTGTCTACTCTAGGACTGGTGAACAGATCGTCACAGCTCCTGTGGAAGGCGTACAGCATCTGCTGTGCATCAGACAGCTTAGAGTGCCGTGTAGGCAGTTTCCATTGTGCCCTAATAATTTTCTCGAAGGCTTTGTCTATCTGGACTCCCTTGGTGCTAGTGTCCATCTTGGGAATATAATCCCTGTCAGAGTCTGACTCCTCCAGGGAGGACTCCGAGGCCTTCTTGTCTTGGGCTTTGGGGGTGATACGCAGCACCCGGGAGGCCCTCCGTAACAGTTTGGGGCCTAAGCCTGAGGGGAACTCCCTACCCAGCTCCTTAAACTCCAGGGGTTGCTGCTCTGGGTCCTGAGTGGCCTCTGATTGGGAAAATCATCCTCCTCTCCCAAGGTGTCCCACTCGGCCCTTTGTCCGTGGTTACCACCCTTGTGGGTGCTCTGGCTTTTTCTCCTTTTAGAGGCCGGGGGAGGGGAAACCCTCCTTTCAGAATCTGAGCCGGTCCCTTCAGACCGTGTTAATTCCGAGGGCCATTCATCCCCTGAGGAGGAACCTATAAGCTCCCTAAGGGATATTTCGTTCCTCTTTGTGCCTCTAGGGGCTTTTTGCTTGCCTTTTCCCACCATTGTTGAGGAACCCTTAGCTCACTTAGACTGCGGCTCTGAGGGGGATTTTCTTCTCCTGTGGCGGCGGCGGGAGCAGGCCTGACGTTTACTAAGGCTCTGAATGGCCTGGAGCATGCTCTGTATCATTTCGAGCTGCAGGTGCTGGGCAGGATCTGGGCCTGCGGGGGGGTCTTACTGTTTGGTGGGAGGCTGATGACTGAGCCTCCCTCCGAGTCAGATCTGCTCCGGGAGACCCCCTGACCCTCATGCACCGAGTCAGCTGTCTCCGCTGCTCGGGCCGCTCCCGGCTGGATATCCCGGGCCTTGGCGGGCGCTGCGCCTGAGCAGCACCTTAGTTGTGGCGGTCTCCTCCATCCGGAACTGTCCCTCGGCAGCCGCGCTCAAGGGTCCGTACCCGGAGGTCGGCCCTGGCTCACAAGCGGCAGGTCTGTGTGCTAAGCCATGAAACCCTATTGGGCTTCAAGACCCGAGTTCCTAAACTCTTTCTCAAAGTCTTTTGGGTCCGCGTCGTGCCCCTCAGACGGGCCAGAAGCGGAGCCCTGGTGCGACGCTCCTCCTAGCTCGGAGGCAGACACTAAACTGGAGAGCGAGAGAGCAGAGCCTCCCTAACAGGCGCTTTCAGCTTAGTGCTGCCTCCTAGTGGACGATGCACGGCATTACCCTCTGTCCGACTTACCAGACTTCATCCACTAGAATATTGTTTCTTACTGGGTCAGTCAGAATATACGTACAAAATGGAGAGCCAAGGGCTTATGCATGGCCTCTGACCTTTTTGACAGCAAGGCTTTTAAGTCAATGGATAGGTTGGAGATGGAGCTACAGGAATAAATTGGCTTCCCGACTTACACTATGGTTAGGAGTGTTTTTCTGTTAAGCATGACATATCCTATTATACTAGGCAACCATATAGGCTAGAAAAGCTTCTTTTCTCGAATATACCAGATAAGCACCTGTTGGCATGTTTTTATTAAGAATTGCAAAATGTTTTTCCTCAGCCAGACATCAGCTATATTTCAAAAAGGGAGAATGACTTGGGGGTATTGTTTTTCCATAGCAGATAACACATTTGGAAGACTATGAATCATTGCTCTAGGTTGCTAATGGTTAGGGAGCACCAAGTTAAGGTCGCTATGAAATTTTTTATCTTACTTCTGTCAAAATTCATAGGCAGGATAGGAGTATCTCGCCTATGTGCTGGAGAGGATGTGGGGAGATTTGCATTTTTTGGCCTTTTCCCCAAATCACTAACACCTATAGAAGGGATTCTTGTCATCAGCGTCTTTAGCAGCTTTGTACACTATTGTAAGATCATGGAAACCAGTAAAAGGACCCCAATATATGGTTTGGCTGTCTAGATTGTAGTATACAGCATCGATGGAGAGAACAACAGCGGGGTTAAATGATAAATTGGATTTTTATATAATTTGGAACCCTATTTGGTCCATGATAACTGTACAATTGGATATAAAATCCCAACAATTAAGTATCTGTCTTTGTGAAATGAAACATGTTACTTCTGAGAGGCTTGTCTCCCACCCCCCTTTATAACGTTAGTGATTCATTGTGATGCTAGTTTTGTTGAGTAGCTATATAGATAACGGGATTATAATATTGACTTTTTTGTTATATGGGATTGAATTTGCATGATTTAGAAACTGGAGTTCATTGTCAAGACTATCAAATAAAAGTTTGTTTTTTTAAAAAAGCTGGGTCAGTCAGGCAGCAGGGAATAAGCATGTGCTTTGTATGCTTTAACTTGCATATGAAAGTGTTCCCAAATCCCTACCTTTTTAAGCAGATCTCTGGCTTCTTGCGTGAGGTAGGGAGGCAAGTTGAGTTTACACTTGAGAATCTTATCAATGGTTTTCTTCCGGTTCTATCCTGTGAATGGGGGCTGGAAAACACCACAATGGGAGGAATGGAGGGACAAAAACAAAGACAAATGAAGTTTTATAGCAAATGATTTTTCAATTATACTCAAGTAAGTACAACAAGGTTAGTTTCAATTTGTGAAAGAGGGATATAATTACTGCAAACTCGACTTTTAAATAGGACTATTGCAAACCAGCACAAAACCAATTTTAAAATTAGCGATTTTTGAGTTTAATTTCTTACTAGTTACAGATGTAACTATGGGTACCATAGTTACAGCTGTGCATCTGAATTATAATGCAATTGAACTAAGTTGATGAAATGTGATGAATATAGGAAATAAAATGCATGCAGTTTTTAAGTGTGCACCTACTGCTCCAGTCAGCATGTCATACATTAATGCCCCCAAACTCCACCAGTCCACAGCCCGGTTGTGCCCACTTCTCATCAAGATTTCAGGGGCCCTACAATGAGAAAAAAGTATGAAAATGTTTTGCAACAGTCTAGTTTAGCTCAAATTTTATTTTATTTTTAAAAAAACATGAACTACCATGAACAAACATTGACCATCAGTTTAAAAAGGTAAAATTTAGCCATTACCCCCAGACCAGAGTAATACTTTTCTGTTTCATCATGCAGCTCACATGTATTCGATTGTTCCACAGAACGTGTGTGTGACTGTCCCATCGTGAATAGATTCTTTACACAGTCCAAAATCAGTGAGTTTCACGTGACCTGAAAATGAAAGACACATTCCAGAACCAGTCGGACAAGAAATTTTTATTTGCATATCAACATCTCAGGGAAACAGGGCAGCACCAGTTTTCCGAGATAATTTTTTATTACAACAAAAACTGCTGTGACCTGTGAGAGAGGATGGTTTTTAAGAGGATTATTGGCTATATAATTGTTTACTGTATCTCCACCTTGATGATTAAGCATGATATTTTCTGGCTTCAGATCTCTGTAGATGATTCCTTTCTGATGCAAGTGCCCCAAAGCCATTGAGATTTCTGCCAAGTAAAAGCTGAAACAAAAAAAGATTTGATACAATTAAACACAAATCCAGACAATGTATTTTAAGCACTAAAACAATTATGTACATGGAAAGAATTCCTTGAAAGTATTAGATGTGCATTACTTAGTGAGACAATGATGTGATTAATACATGTCAAAGGGCAGAAGGACACCATCAGCGTTGGGTTAATTTGGTCAATGGTTACTCTGTCAACCACTTGTTGCAAAGTGAATTTGCTAGTCAGTGACTTATTGGTCCCTCTTCCATGAAGAGCAGGCACAGCAAGGTTGAGCCTAGGGTATTGCACAAAGCTGCAATACCCTATATACATGAGTTGTACAAAGATTCTCACGGAAGTCATTAAAAGAAGGGGAAGCCAGTATCTCTCTGCTAGGACTCAGTCTATTCAGTAAGCTGTCTTCAATCAACTTGGTTTGTGTAGTTTTTCAGTCAAATGAGAATCATCTTTTGTATAACATTCAGAATCCTCCCCTCGCCAGCCGCACTGGAGTCAATGAGGTACTTTCCTGTTACAACACTGCACTCTTCTGCTTTGGATACTCTTGTCCTGCCCCTCGCCCATCCTATCAGATATTCCAACCCCCAACCTTGGCTCACCACACAAAGTTCGCTTCCTACACTCGTGCCCACTCTGTAGTGTGTGTCTGGCTGAAATCCCGCTCCTGTGCCAACTTTCTGCACTTCAAATTCATGCTTGCCTCCCTCGACTCAGCTATTGTCCGTGCTAAGCAGGCCTTCTATATCCACCTGACTGGCCTCCAACCCCTGCCGTCTCTCTGCCACTCGCACCTCCCTCCTCAAACCGCCTCCACCTCTTCACTCTCTGCCCAGCCACCCCTCACCTTCTTCCCCCCACAGGGCTGGCCCCAGGCATGCACAGCTGCACATGGCCCTGCGGCCAGCTGGGGCCCCGCACTTGCCTGGCTGGGCAGCAGGCTGCAGCCAGCTTCTTCCCCAATAAGTTCTTCTTCCTCCCCTCCCTGGCTCCAGACCCCATCCCTCACCTGCCTCTCCCTCCTAGGAGCACAGCAGCAGAAGCAGGGACACCCCATGGGACTGGGAGATAACGCTGTTTGTTTACAAACAACTCCTCCCCATGTGTTGATCAGAAGGTTGCTACCTTGTAAAGAAGGTTTTTCAAGATGGCTCCCAACATTCTCACAACTGGGTTCTGCATGGTCATCCTATTCAAATAATAGACCACATGATGGTCTCAAGCTCCTCTAGTATAAAAAGCACTCTCCCCCTCAGAATGACAGTTCCTCCCAACCCTTTCTAGAAATATAAGAAAAGAATTCCATGCAGGGCTGGAAGGGTGGGTGTTGAGAGACTGTTCGGAGCCATCTCAAAGAACCTTGTTTACAAGGTAGCAACCTTCTGTTCTTTTTCAAGTGGCTCCTCACATGATACTTTTACATGGCTCCACCAGGTGGGGAGTCCGTGGGCATGCCACTGCATGGATGGGGCATGCACACAGCTGCACACGCATCCCCACTCACCCACACCCACACAGTAACCACAGTTTCCCCCGGTTGCTCCTTGCGTGGGGACGAGTGGGGGGTGAGTGGGGATGTGCGGGCGCGCTCGTACCGCCACTCACCATGGGCTTGTGCACCGTGTCGTTCACACGGGGCTCCCCCACCCAAGAACACACAGAAATCTGCGTCTTCATGGCTGGGAGAGACCCGTGTAAAAAGGGCCACATTCTCACAACTATCTTGCTGATACTATCTTAGTAGGAATTTAGGATGTAAAGCAATATCTATTCTTTCTTGGAAAATAAATCTGCAAATATGGTTCTGAGATTATTATGGCTGCTATTTCACTAACTCTTCTTAATGAAGTTATTGCCAACAGGAATAGTCTTTAAACCCACACCCCATAACCAGTTCATTTGTGCCTCCCCATATAATCAATTCACACTGCCCCGGGGGCACAAATTAAATGGTTATGGGTGGGCGCAGTGTGAATTGATTATATGGGGACGGAGGCGCAAATGAACTGGTTATGGGGTGGGGGCAGCATGAACTGATTATGGGGGCACAACTGGTTATATGTATCTTTTTATGGCATAATGCGCTTAATAAGCTAGCTACATTTTGGGTGTCTGGTGTGTTTGATAGCAGCACCTCAGGACCAGTCACACTGCATGCGTGCACAAGGCAGAGGCGGCACCGGCAGCAAGAAGCAACAGGCTCTGGAGGCCAGACTGGCTAAGCTCACCCCCTCCTCCTGTAAGGCAGTGGACACAGTCTCTCTGTGCCTGCCTCACTGCCTGCCCGGCTGCCCCTGCAGTGGAACCACTCCTGGGGAGTGGTGGTAGATGCTCGGCTGGGGAGGTGAGGGGGGAAGCATTGGGAGGCCATGCTTCTCCCTGGTTGCTTGGAGTGGTGGAGAATGGGAATCCTTCCTGTCCAGAGGGAGTATATACATGTGCATAATTAGGTGGTGCCTAATTATGCAAATTAGGGCCCACACCAAGACTTCGCACATGGCCTCACAAACCATGGGGCCTGCCCTGTCCCCCCACCCTTCCATTATCCACCCCACCCCACCCGGTCTAACCTCTCATCTTTCTCTGTAGCAACAGAAGAGGAACTTGGCCACCTTCTCTCCTCCTCCAGACTTACCACTTGGTTCCTCTGACCCAATCCCCAACCACCTCCTCAGTTCCATCTCCTCTGCAATCATCTTCATCCATCAATCTATCACTTTCCTTCTGCCTACAAACATGTTGTGGTCACACCACTGCCCCAAAAAATCTTCACTGGATTCTACTTGCCCTACTAGCTAACGTTCCATCTCCTTCCTTTCCTTTGCCTCCAAACTGCTTGAGCGGTACCGTACTGCTCATGTCTGCTGCCTTGACTTTCTTGTGACTCACGCCATTCTTCATCCTTTCCAATCTGGCTTCCATCCTCTATGCCCCATAGAGACAGACCTTACCAAAGTCTCCAATGACCTCTTCATGGCCAAGGGCCACTACTCTGTTCTCATCCTCCTTGACCTATCTGCTGCTTTTGACACTATTGACCATCTGTTCCTTGACACCCTGTCTTCCTTTGGATTCTGGGACTGTGTCCTATCTTTGTTTTCCCTGTACCTCTCAAACCGCACATTTAGTGTATCATTTATGGATCCTCCTCCACTGCTATACCACTATCAGTTGGTGTGCCCCAGGGTTCTGTACTGGGCCTTCTTGGCACTCTGATCTCCTACCATGGTTTCCAGTACCATCTTTATGCTGTGTTAGGAGAGGAGTCATCTTCTCCTCCTGACCTTGTGTGGTATCCTTCAAGGTTCCATTCTGTCCCCACTCCTGTTTAACGTGTACATGCAGCCATTGGGTGAGGTTGTGACACAGTGAGGAGTGAGTTGCCATCAATACACTGATGATACTCAGCTGTTCTAATTTTCTTCAGACCCAGGCCTGACAGTCTGTGCTTTCCCAGTGTTTGGCAGCTGTGGGGGACTGGATGAGGCAGAGCCGATTGAAACTGAATCCTGACAAGACAAATTTATTGCCTCCCACGGGTTCCAATATCATCTCTACGCAGATGACACCCAACTCTATCTTTCTACCCCCTCTCTCTCCCCAATTCTGTCCATTCACGCCTCGCCAACTGCCTCTCCGACATCTCCACCTGGATGTCTCGACGTCAGCTCAAGCTCAACATGGCCAAGACCGAACTCCTCATTTTTCCTCCCTCCCCTTCCTCTCCCTCTCCCTCTAACCTGTCCATCTGCATTGATGGAGTCACCATCCATCCTGTTCTCCAAGCCCGTAGCTTGGGCTTCAGCTTTGATACGCACCTCTCTTTTAAACCTTACATTGACTCCGTGGCCAAATCCTGCCGATTCGCCCTTTGTAACATTGCTCGGATCCACCCCTTTCTCTCTACCTCCTCAGCCAAAATCCTTATTCATGCCATGGTTATCTCTCGCCTCGATTACTGCAACCTCCTCCTCACTGGCCTCTCTTGCTCTCACCTCTCCCCCCTTATCGAAATCCAAAACTCCGCTGCCAAGGTCATTCACTCTGCCCGTCGCTTTGACCATGTGCAGTCTCTCCTCTTCTCTCTCTCCACTGGCTCCCCATTCCTGAACGTATCTTGTTTAAACTCCTGGTTTTCACATTCAAAACACTCCACGACCAAGCTCCCCCATACCTCTCGGACCTAATCTCCCTACGCTCTCCTGCACATGCTCTCCGCTCTTCCGTTGTCCCCTCCCTCACTCTCCCTCGTTTCTCCCGCTCACCTAACCGCCTTCGACCCTTCTCCCTCTCTGCCCCCCATGCCTGGAACTCCCTCCCTACCCA
>QEPC01007512.1:902045-1034271 GCA_003113815.1 Sphenodon punctatus | reverse complement strand
GGGGGGGGGGGGGGGGGGGCCGCGAGGAGTAGGGGGAGGGAGTTATGGGAAGATTTTGTTATATATTTAAGCTGGGTGGGAATGTTTTATATTTATATGATTTTATTGTAAATTATATTGTTTTATATTTACATGATTTTATTGTAAGCCGCCCTGAGCCACCTGAGGTGGAGTTGGGCGGGGTATTAAATTGTTAAAATAAAATAAATAAGTTTGCAGATCTACTCTCTGCATCAGAACTCCTACCCAGAATCCAGTCCCAAATCTCAGTTTGCCTGTCTGACATTGCTGCCTGGATGTCTCACTACCACCTTACACTTAATATGGCCAAGATACAAGTTCTTATCTTTACTCCTAAGCCCACTTCTCCCCTCCCCTCCACCTCTCTCTGCGTGGAGAACACCGTCATCCTTCCTGTCCTCTCAGCCGACAACCATGGGGTCATCTTTGATTCCTCTCTCCCCTTCTCTGCTCACGTCCACAACACTGCAAAAACTCATCGTTTCTTTTTTTTTTTTTATAACATTCCCCAAATTTGCCCCTTCATTTCTGAACACACAAACAAAACCCTTATTCTGCTCACCTCACTCTCCAGCCAGTCACTACCTCTCCTCCCTCATCTCCGTCTACACCACTTCTCATGACCTCCATTCATCTCATGACCTCCATTCATCAGGCAAGATGCTCTTATCTGTGCCATTCTCCTCCATCGCCAACGCCGAACTACATGCCTTTCACCTTGCTGCCCCTTATGCCTGGAACAATATTCCTGAGGTGGTGCATCAGGCCCCCTCCTTGTCTATATTCAAGGCCCACCTCTTTGAAGGGGTCTTAAATTCACTGAACCCAGGCTATACACATATCATAGCCTTGTAGATTTTGACTACAATATCTAAGTTGGAATAAACTACTGAATAAACTGCATCCTGTAGTCCATGATACATATAATACCCCTTGTTTTTGACTGTCTTAGATTAGAAGTTCTTTGGAGCACATTGTCCTTGTGTACAGCACTGTGTATGACTGGTAGCACTATAGAAATAATTATTATCAGCAGTAGTAAATTTGAATATTTTTACAACTTTAACTATCATTGATCAGAAGCTTACACACAATGCACCCAAAGTTTAGCATTTCTTTTGTGATAGAATGCATACAATGCCAGACCATTTCTACATGAAAATTAAGCGTATGCCAACCGGTACAAGTTCCACAGGGAATGCAGTTTCAACCTTCCACTGGTCTAGCAGTGAATTCCCTTCAAAAGCCATACATTAACTTTATACTTACTGTCCAAGACATACAGGAAAAATAAGACATGCTGTTCAGCTACCTTCTCTAAAGGTAAACAGTTCACATTGCTGAAGCAAGATAATTAAAATCCAGCAATGTTTAAAAACAAATCGCTAATCGTGTTAGGCTACAAAAATGTCATTTTAGTTTTACTTACCAGGCTGTGTCTTCCATAAATATTCCCTCTCTCTCTAACTGCATAAATAGTTCTCCTCCTACGATGAATGAAAAATGACAAGTTAGAAAAGTGTGCATATTTCTGTTGTGCTACTTAATTATAGCGGGAAACAAAAACACACTTTAGAACTCTACGTCCCTCTATGAAGGCATAGAAGTTGGAATTGTGCTCTGTGGCAACTATTTTTTTTTTTTCTCTCTGTATGGCTGTTTATTTTCCATTGAATCGAGATATCCTTCAGCTTTTCTTTTTATAATAAATCTTTTACTGCTTTAAACATCTTAACACAGAAAAAATAAAAAATAGAAATACTTTTACATTAGTGTTCTTTATATTCTCACACAGAATGTGTCCTGCTTTTGTTCTGTATGGTGTTACATTAATATAATTCTCTCTCACTTTATGGTCAACTCAGAGATATCGATCTATTTTAAATACAAGTTAAATAATCATGTGAAATATGGGCTGAACAGCTACTTCAGCAATATGTCTGAAAAAGGAACCTTGAAGCCTCACTAGCATTTCTCTTTTCATCATTGTGTACAGAACGGAAACTACCATTCTTTATTCAAATTGAAAACTCTTTCTCAAATTAAGTTCCCATTCTAACGAGACTACACCCATTCAAAAATAAGCAGTTTATTAATTATCCCTGTTCATTTATAATATAATCAAATATTATACAGATGTACTCAACAAGCTGATTTACAAAAGTAGTACCCCGATGTAAATTTGGCCAAAGCCCTGGTCATACTTTGTAAACATGAATCATGGTGAGGTTCAGGGCACCTTCCGACGAGACAGAATGTCCAGCATTTGGCTCCGTGGGGAAGTCAGGGAGTCAAATGACATGCAGCTTCTGTCTCGTGGGAAGGGAGAGTCTTTGCTGGCAAATGTATGCGTCCGGCAGGGTGGTGAAAACCTACTCTGCCAGATGCGTATGTTTGCCAGCAAAGACCTACACTTCTCACGAGACAGAAACTGTGTGCCATTTACCTCTTGGAGAATCCCAGTGCCAAAAGCTATATTCCCTCCCGGCTCATCTCATTAGAAACCATCCTCAGATTCCAACATCGGGTCTTAATTTGGCCAGTGATTAGATCTTTGTTTTTGTAGCCATCGGGATTTAGAAACTCTATCGTGTTCATCTCAGTGAAGTTGTTCATGTTTTTAAAGTACACGCAGAAATTTCTTGAAAACATAATTTTCCATAGCTACTGCCACTCTGTTCTAGTAATCAAAATCTTTCCACCATCTTTACTTCAGAGTCTCACCTGTCCTTCTGTAACTTTCGATTTTCAATAACGTATTTATTTTTTAACATAATTATGCAAAGGATAGGGTTGTATACAGTTTAAGAGTTTTAAATTCTTCCAAGTGTTAGTTTTTAGTATTACAAAGTTACAGAAAGTTCTCTAAACAGCAGGCATGAGTTTTTGAAACAGAGCTCTCCTTGAGAATGCTACCGATTTTGGCTCAAGCAGAGGAAATATTTCCATGCAGCACAATTGTGCATACTGACCACTGAGATACTCAAGGATGAGGTAGAGTTTTCCACCAGTCTGAAAGGCATAAATTAAATCTACAATGAAGGGATGCTTCACTTCCTCCAGGATATTCCGCTCTGCTTTTGTGTGAGCTGTATCTTTTGCGTTCCTTACAATCATTGCCTAAGGAACAAAGACCAGATTTCTAAATGAGGCATAGTTCTACACAGAGTTCCCTTTCTAGCTCACATAAATCCCCAAATTACGTGTCATTCTCACAAAGATAGTCTGAAATGGGATCAAAAAGTCAGTTCTGTCCCTAGCAGAACTGTTGGACATTCGATTCCACCCCACGTCCCCCCCAAATTAAATTAAAAATGAAGACTGTCAAGCATCACACTCTGACTGTTATACAAAATAATTTCTATTTTTATATAGTGCCCCCCTGCCATTAGGGCTGAAACGACAAGCTGCTGCGGTAACTTTTTCCAACGGAAAAAGCTCTTCCGCAATGAGCAGCACGGTGCGATAGAGACATTAATTCCGCTACTTTCATCAGCTGCAAAAATAGCTGAACAATGTTTGTTCTGACAGTTTCTATCTCCCGCAATTTCCACCGGCACTGAGAAGTAGTGGAACAATGCTTGTTCCGACAGTTTCCGAGATTGTTCCGACAGTTTCTGAATTAGCGGAATGCCGGCGGAAAAGCTGCGGAAAATGACGGGCAATTCCAAAATGGTGGAATGAAATCACAGAACGGAAAAAGGAGTTGCCGCTTCAGTCCTACCTGCCATGGCACTCGGAGTGCTAAGATAATTTTTTTTACAAAAGTCATGACAAAGCATCTAATCTTGGGTACATCAATTATGTGCAATTACAACAGGAGTGGGATAAAAACCTATAAACATGGAAAACAGTTAATATGAAGATCAAGCTACCTTTTTAAGAACCTTCATGGCAAAAATTTTTCCGGTATTTGCTCCTGTTACTTTTCGAACTTGAAAAACCTACACAAGTAAACAAACAATCAAACATTTAAATCACTACAGTGGTCAGAGCTTTAAACGAAGTGCTTCACTACAGAAAAAAAAAATCTTGGGCATGTACACCAAATGAGTGTATTTAAAAAACGATCATGTGAAATATAAGACACGAGAAAGGAGACACGTAGGTCAGTCACCTTGGTAGAAAAAAGGAGACTTTGCCTGCAGCAATTCGTCTATGCCCACCCAGCGGCAAGTTGGTGCAATTGTTTTGTAAATCATTTACAGAACTATCGTTGTTAAACAAATGTGTTACCACAATAAGAGTAGTAGTGGTTTATAAATGGTTACTACTCAGGAAAGACTGTGGAGTGATTGCGTACAGTTCACCGACATCAGTTCAGTGTGTAACGGCAGGCAGAAAGGCAAACAAGATGTTAGGAACTATTACAAAAGGGCAAAAAATAAAATTATAAATCTATGATGCAAATACACACCTTAAATATTGCGCACAATTTTGATTACCTAGCCTCAAAAAGGATATAGTAGAACTAGAAAAGGCATTGAAGGACAAAGGCAATCAAGGGGCTGAAATGGCTTCCATAAGAGGAGAGGCTAAAAAGATTTTTAACTTAGAAAAGAGATGATGGGGGGGCGGGTCTGATAGGACAGAGGTAGTGCATTTTTCCCCTCCCACAAGCCACTTTGAAAATTAGTACAGGCTCCGTGGACTAGATAGGAGCTGGAATGGGAGTGCTTAAGGGTGTGTGTTCAGGATAGGGGAAAATAGGAGAGGGTCCAGATCATGGATCTATGCCATGAATCCATATCCTGACAGTGAGTGCATGCCCTCATCTCTGCTCCCTCTTTCACTGCTTGGGGCTAAGAACTGAATCCATGGGCCAGATCCAGAAATTGAAAAAGGCCAAATAAAACCAGCCATGGGGCAGGTTTGGCCCAAGGGCTGGAGTGTTAGGAAGGGGTCTACAGAAAAGGAAGAGGTGGACCCGGGAGGAATATCCACATCCTCTCGCCCCGGGGGCTGCACTCACATGGAGGGGGAAAAACAACCTCTCAGGCTCTTATATGGCCCAGTGAAGCCCACTAGGGGCGAGGGAGGGGGAAAGACGACCACGCCCTGAGACAGCTCCCGCACAATCACCACCACCACACGTTCGCCACCCACTATCCAATATGCACACAGTGATCCAGTGTGTTGGGAGGAAGGTGCAAGCTCGTGGGGGCAACAGGGGTAAGACCCAAGAAGGAGGAGCACACACGTACCTGGTATAAAGACAAGGTGGGGGCCCCGACAAGAGAAGGAATTAGTGAGGGGCACACCCACACAACGCCTGCAGCTCAGCGCCGTTCAGTAGGACCCCCACACACACCAGACACGCACACTAACACTCACTCAATCACTCCCACAACCAGCACACGAGCCACACAGCAATTATCACGAACTCCAAGCAAGAAGGGGACCGGAATCACAGCAAGCGGATCTCCGGTAAGGTTGTAACTGCTGTCCACCATTTTTGTCTATGTGGCTCCTCCCCCCTGCACGCATAAGCGTGCAGAGCGACGCAGCGTCCCTGATGGTTTTGCCCCACCGCCGCTAGGCAGCATCTGGGGGGGAACCGTCAACCATGCCGCCTCTGAGAGGCAGAATCCGGGTCTCTGCATCAGGGAAACCCCTTCGGGTGTTCTCCCGACCCCTGCAAGGCGGCAGCCGCCGACCACAGTCCATGCTGCTGCTGTGCTGCCGGCGGCGCCAATGGCCGTGGGCCCTGACATGGAGGCTCTCAATTCCTGCAACAAGGGTTTATATAAAATCATTAATGGTGCAGAGAAATAGGATAGATGTTATTTATGAATGATCTCTTATAATACCAGAGCCAGAACACCAGAAGAAACATAAATGCTATTTCACACAATGCACAATTAACATGTTAAACTCATTGCCATGGAATGCTGTAAAGGCCAGTAATATAGTTGTGTTACAAAAAGGATCAGATACTTTCACAGGGGGTAGGTCAAGCTGGGAATGAGAACAGTATGGGTGGATCATTCCACTCAGGACCCATTTTTGTATACTTCTTCTGAAGCATCAGAACTGGTCATTTCCAGACAGAGGATACTGGGCTAGACGAATTGTTGGCCTGACCCAGTATGGTAGTTCTTATGCCAGACATGGATTCAGGCCAACCACAGCTAATCATAACCCACATGGTAGTCACCACTAAAGGTGAATTACCCTTAAAAATCAAAGTTTAAATGCCTCTGGTATGACATGAGGGTTTTTTAGAAGGATCAAAAAAGGCCTGGGGCTTTGACAGGCAGCCAACAAGAAGCAGATCTTTAACAAGAACGAACTGTCCTCAGCGTGAAATATTTCTTACCTTTCCATAACCACCTTTGCCAAGCACACGTAGTAACTCAAAGCATTCTGGTCGTATCTTTTCTGGACCTCTGTTCACACTAGTTTCGGAAATTTCAAATTTTTCACAATGTTCCATGCCGCTGAAGAAGGGAAGGAAAAAAAAAATAATGAAAGGAAAGTTTTCATTATACAAAATTAACAGACTTAAAGGAATTTCATTCAGTTGCTAGTCTGCCGAGGAGATGCTCACAATTCTAACGTTTAAGGGAGTGGTTACAGCGCAGTTGCAACGTTAAGTGGTGGCATGCAGGTAATAAGGTAGACAAGGGGTGTTTTCACAGACACAGCACCCACCCCTCTGCCCTGCCTCACCCCGGGAAGGCCGTCCATTTAAAGGTAGCCTGCCAGATGTACTAGGGTCAGCCCTGCCGACGGGGCTTCAGAACATGCAGGAGAGCAAACCTGGTGCGCTGACTAGAGGCAGGGCTGCGGTCCAGCAGCTTGGCATACGGCCACTATGGTCTTGCTCTCAGCCGGGGGCTGACTCGGACAACGTCATAGAGATGCGGGTGATCCCCCTGGCAAGCCACACTGTCCCAGCCCTGGGACCAGGGGAAGCTGCAATCAGTGTAAAGTGTCTTGTGGCTCTCGGTGATCTAAAGAGTTTGCGATGAAAACTTGGCCCACCCCGATAGATACCATCCTCCTTTTAAGGTTGTTGGACAAGTTAGTTCACGGTGTTATTTAATTTTTTGAAAAATAGTAACTATTCCTGGTATGAAAAGACAATCTAAAGACACAAATAGAATAAGGCACTACAAGGTTTTGCCAAAGCTTCCAAAGCATGTTCCTGCGCCAGAATATGCCTATTAAGCACCAATACTGGGCACGGCTTTTGTCACATGGGAAAACAAAGCTTTGGTGCGGATCATGAGGAGGATGAAGCAGCGTGGCATCCTCCACATGACCGGTGCCAAAGCTGCGTGGCTTTGCTTTCCCACGCGACAAAAGCCACTCAGCACGCAGCTCTTGCAGTTTCTCATGGAGGCAAACGGTGTGCATTTACTAACATGGGAAAGGGCCCATTGTCTGAACAATGTTTTCATAATTAGAAACATGATGGGTATCCTAATCCCTGCTAGCCTACATCATGAATTCGTCCAATAACTTATAGACAAGCCATCTGTAATTAGGATGATTACACACGGTAGGAACTCACAGTTCGTATTGTTCAACTCCTCCATGGTCCATGCTTTCACTTAATTGACTCTGGGGAAAAATGGATTTTTAAATAAGATTACTACGATGGCATCACAATTATAAACTAAACCAGTGGGTAATATGAGATTGGTATGTTTAAAGAAAAAAAAAAAAAAAGCAAACAGCAACTAAAAGCTCAAGAGCCAAATAGTCATAAGCCTGTCTACAAATCTTGTGCTATACCATGCAGTCTTCACCAGATGGTAGTAATTCATATCATGGGCTCTAACAGCCCCTACACAGAACTCCACATGAGAGTTACAAAATTCCCAAAGTTCCCACAAACAGCAGCAGAGAGACCCCACTACGTTATGCCTGTAACAAATCCCACTCAACTTTTTTTTTATTTTTTAAAAAGAACTCCATGGCACCATAATATTTTACACCTGTTTTCACATAAGAATTGTAAGTTCCTTTTATGGCATTATGCAAATGAAAACCATATTACTTTAAAGATTATGACTCCCACTGCACCTATTCACATAAACTATAAACACAGCTGAAAGAGCAAGGAAATCTTTTTATAAATAAATAAATAAATATACATACAATAATTAAGCCAGTCACTACAGTACAAGTTAATTAAACAACAGGCTCTTTTAGTCTCAACCTCTCTTCACTGGTCAATAAATGACTCCAACTCAGAATGTATTGACCAATACCATGGTTAACTACTAGCTGGCATACAATTTACAAAATGTAACTTGGATTATTAAAAAAAAAGCACTTGTTTGATTATAAAATGTCAGAAACTAAGTTCCCTTTCCCACAAAGATGATCTGAATTGGCAGCGACAACACAGTAGTTCTAAATGCTGGGGTTAAGGCATATTTGAATAATGGACAAGCTTTCTAATAATGTTTTGGAACAGGAAAGCTAACATATATTTAATACTGAATCTGTGCAAAAAACTTACGTCTCAGGGGACCAGAGAAAGACAATGAAATGTAAAACTCTTCGAGGCAGTTAGTCTAGGAAGTGCTAAAAAAGTTTCAAAGTCGTAGACCACGTTAAACAACATGCCGCTATAGAGTCAATATATAACACAAACCTTGCTTATACTGAGCCATCTGGGAAGGTGGGGTAAAAAAATTAAATAATCTCATCTTCAAGAACCATGTCTATCAAATACACAATGCCAAATCTTCTCACAACAAATCCCCTGATAGGAAGAACTTTTTCTCTGGGACAATGGGGATTTATTAGAATTATGTTATACCGTATTTAGCAAGAGTTAACTTAAGTCTTAGAATACAAACTTTCAATAGCTTTCTAACCAGATCAACACCAGGAAACAGAGCAGTGTTCCTGACAACACTGCCTCAGAGGCAGAGTTGGGAATGAGAAATGAATATTTTCTTGGCTTTCCCTTACAAATACAGTATTTAAACTCACATGGGGCCAGAGAAATGTGTCATATCAGGGTGCTTTCTATAACCGGCCTTGGCAAAATGCAATGGATACTTGGGTGGTTCTTGAAGGTGGGATTGTTATAAACAAGGTCTGTTATAGCAAGGTTTGACAATAAGTCACTATCATGGATCCTTACTACCAAATCACAAGTTTAAAACTGGCCTAAGTCAGTCTAAAAAATTTACCATCTGTAAAATGGTAGTCCAGATTATACTGAGCAGATGCCACTTCACAAGACATACCACTACAACTGACCCCATTGCTGGCAGCTCAGCAGACAGCAAAGGCCCTTGTCCGCCTTGCCCCCACCCTCAACATCTTCAAGTCCCTCCTCAAAACCCACCTCTTCCGCTCTGCCCTTCCTAACTCCTGCTAACCATCCGCACTCAGGATTATTCCCCACCTGTTATCTGTAAACTCCCAACTTACTGTAACCAAGCCAAGAACGTGTACCTGAGTTCCCGTATCCTCATGAATGTCTCATCCCTTGTCTTTCCCTCGGTTCCCCTTCCCTGTCTCCCCTCCCCCGTCTTTTGATTGTAAACTCTCGAGCAGGGACCATGCCTATCTTATTCTTCGTAAAGCGCCAGGTACATCGCTGGCACTATATAAATGCTTATAATAAATAATAATAATAACAAACATGAAGAATAGATTCCTATTATTATCCCAAGGGAAGATCTCTTCAAGAGGCTGCAGTTCATTGCTTGGAGTAATCCCTGCACTACTGTTAACTATGTATTTGTGCATAACAGAGTTTATTCTCCAACTCTAAAAGCATTTGTACCAGCAGCAATGCATTAAAGTCAATGCTGCTACATCAGAGCAGGTACTTTAAAGATCACATACAAGGTAGACAGCTTTTCACCAGCCTTAACTTTTTCAAGTTGTTTTTTTTTTTAAAAAAAGCAAGAAAACCCTGTTATTTAAGATCTAGGGAGCCATTCTGTCATTCTTGTGTCATCTCACAAACCTGAGGGCTACTGGTTTTCTAGCCAGATAGCCAAATCTGAAGCTTTTTAGTTTGACTTCACTTGGGTTTGCATTTGCTGTTACTTGATTAGTAGGACAACTTAAATATTAAAGGCACCATTATAGTCAGACAGAACAAGTTGTGGTAACCGCATAGTAGCATCAGGACATTTCCCAGTCATAAGGTGTCTTGGGGCAGTTGCATCGCCTGTACACACACCTGCACTCGTTCTCATACTGCCACTGTTACACCTTTCCGGAATGAAAGCATTTCAGACACAGGTTGTCTTGTTCAATCTGCCATCTCATTGAAACTTCCAGTTTTGGGATATCAATTATTCAAGTTCAGAGACTTTTCTGCACTTCAAGAATTATGCACATCACCACCTGGAAGTAACTTTCGGTAAGACATTCCATTCATGCTCTCCCACTGGCAGTTTCAGTGGTTACTTTTTTGAAAGACATTCCATTCATGCTCCCCCACTGGTTACTCCCTCTGTTTAGCTCTGTTTCACTTCACATATTCTATTCACCAAAGGCCTTAATTTCTTTGCCAGGTTTCCCCCGCACCCCACAGTGTTTCTCCAATTCTACATATTTTAAGTGAGTAGATGACAAACTGGATTTGCCCCTGTAACTCCCCAAACGAACGAACAGCTCAACCTGCACTAAACACAGCTTTCTGTGCTGCAGGTAATTCCCCACAAAATGAGAAAACAGTAACAACTGAGCTCAACTAGGATTCTCCATCCATCACCAGGTATGAGCTTTTGGGACCAAGGAATTTCCTTCTTCTTATGGTCCACTGTAACCCTGTGGTTGATGGCTTTTAGAATAAGATGCAAGGGACATATTTAGCAAGGCATTATTATTGCCAATGATGAGATGCAGGCAGGGTTTTCCCACAAGGATAAGATAAAGATGTCTACAATGGAGAAGCAGAATGTACATCTCTAAGGTTTTACCATAGTCAGAGAATGAGAGACAAGTCAAGCTTTCCTTACAGATTATCTGACCATTCTGGATTTTGCCTCTCCAGAACAGCTGTACTCTGCTAGACCATCAAGAGTACGTTACAATTTCCTCAATTTAATCTGCCAGCATGTCGTGTTCTCTGTTTGCTACTCTCACCGGTTTTGCAGCACAGTACAGACTCAAAGGAAATTAGCTCTCACAATAGGCTACGGTAACTATGAAGAATAAAGCATGATAAATTACTAAGCAAAGCAGGCTGACTTGAACTAGCAACTGAGAAGCAAGCTGTCCAACGATGGATAACTTACTTATGGATATGTTGGTTACAAAATGTAAAAGAAAAAAATAGAAACCACAAAAACTATTTAACAGCATTGGTCCCAACGTTTTACTGGATCACTTTGTCCTGGGACATTGTCATGATAGTAGACATCAATCTGCAAATCAACCAAGATATCTCTTCCTGTTTTGTAAAACACTCAGGAAACTCATCAGTAAAAAAAAAAAAAAGCTTCTCTTGACCATCCAGAAAAATATTTGCTACTCCCAATTACACAGTCTCTTTGCATAAGTTAGTGAACAGATATCAGATGATAGAAACACAAACACAGCTGGATACAAGTAGCTTCAAAGTGAGAGTATAGGTACCTCATTTCTGATTTACAAAGACATGTCGCCAATACTTTTACACATTTGATTTGACAGCTGAAGAGTAACTTTTAATAAAAAGAGTACTAAAAAAATTCAGCTTGGAATCTAGAAAAACAAGAGCAGAACTTTTACAAGTTTCCCAAAACTCTCAGTAACATTTATACAAGACATTAATACGTTACATAACCAATTTAAAGGTCTACCACTTAAGATATAAACTTGATGTACCAGAAGGCCACTTATTAACCATTAGCACAGAAGTCATGATTTTAGACTTCCCACGTTAGATAAGCACTCCTGGGTGGATTGAACGACTGCACATGCTGTTTTAAAGTATTTTAATGTAAAATCAAGTAGCTTCTTTAAAAAAAACCTAACTAATTGCTAAGCAGAGAAGGTGAAACAACCCACACACACCAGGGAGGGGGGAGAGAGAGAAGAGAAGCATTCCTAAATATAGTTCCGCATATTGTAAGCAAGCTGTTAAGAAGACAATCATTCACAATTTTAGAATCAATGAAATTTATTCTTAGAAGAGACCAAGTCATGATTACAGAGTTATGCAGATTTTAATCCCCACACACAGACAGTTCCATACAATATCATCATGTGGATAATTTACAAAAAGGAGGTTCAGTTCTCTAGTAACTGTCAGGAAATGCTGGCAGATACCAAACAGACACCCAAAATAAGACTGCCCACAAGCAGAGTTGACTCAGAGCACAAGCTGTCACTGAAACATCTGGGCAGTCAGGAACCACCCACTTAGTGCGAAGAAAGGAATATTTATTATTTATTTATTTATTTATTGGCATTTGTATGCTGCCCCCTCATGCCCACGGCATCCCGGGTGGCTAACAATACGATAAAACAATAAAAGACATTAAAACCAACACCGCTTTTAAAATAATTTTAAAAAACCCCGACCCTAACCCTCCCCTCCAATTCCCCAAATTCCCCACCCCACCAATCTCCCCCATTTACCCCTCCCTCCCCCCCAAAGACCTGGGCGAACAGCCAGTCTTGCATGCCCGCTGAAGGGCGAGCAGACCCGGGGGCAGGCGGGCTTCCTTCGGAACGCCAACCGCTTGGGGGTCGCATATTGCACCTGCATGAGGCAGACAAAGGCCACACCCTCAGTGGGGCTGATCCCATGCTCCATGTGTGTTGTGCTCGTACATATTCCCATGGGGATTGCACTGGGCCACACAGATCCTGCTTGGGATTGCGTCCACTGGATTGCCAGATGAAAATCTCAAAAAGAAGGAACGCTACAGAGCTGAGGAATACTGAAATGAGGGGTGTTTTCCATTCCATTCCATGGAGCTGTGGTGTTCAGAATAATGGACATCTATTTACTTAATCAACTTCTATCCTGCCCTTCTCTCAGAGGCTCAGGGTGGTTTATGAAAATATATAATATAAACAGTGTCTATATTATATTATATATAATATAAACAGTATCCCTAACCTCTCCACCCCATCCTTATCCAAGCTGGCCCTGCCTGCTCCTTGCACAGGGTAAAGAAAGGGAACCCCACAAATTTCCTCCTATTCCAGTGAACTGGAATTCAGCAGAACTGATGTGGGTCAACACCGCCTGCACGCGCACGCACACATTGGCCAAACAAAAAACTTTTGCATCTCTTCCAAAAGGGAAGCAGGCTCAGGCAGATTTCCGGGGGGAGTTTATGCCACCAACCTCACCTCTTTCGCCCTCATTGTATGAACCTCATGGACATTTGGTATTCACAAGAGGATGCCCTTGGCCAGCCTCAGAGGCCATGACAGAAGAAAAGGGAGGAGGTGGTCTTTTAAATACGCGGGGCCCAAGCCATTTAGGGCTTTACACCCACCGTGAATTGTACCCGGAAAGCTATTGGCAGCCTATGCAGATTCTGGAGCACTGGTGTAAAGCGTTCCCAGTGACCAATCCCCGACAGAAGACGGGCTGCTGCGTACTGCACCAACTGCAGCTTCCAAACAGTCATCAAGGGCAGCCCCACGTTGCAATAGTTTAGCCTCAAGGTTACGAAGGCATGGATGATGGTGGCTAAGTCAGTCTGATAAAAAAAGGTCTCGGCCTTCTCACTAGATGAAGCTGATGAAAAGCACTCCTTGGCCATCCAGGCACAGCAATGGATCCAAAAGCACCCCACGGCTGTGAACTTGAGTGACCAAAGGAAGCATAACGTACAGAAGGGATTTCTATTATGTTCTACAGACTGTGGGACTCTGATATCCCTTGAAAACCACCTCCTCACTCACCAATGTCTTGCTGTGATCCCCAAGGTCAGCCAGGAACACCCTCTTGCAACACATCAAGTTCATACAGGGAGGACATGTAGAGGGGCACTCTCAGTGACTGCTCTTCAGTGATGGAACTCCCTTCCCCTGGGGGTCTGTCATACCCAGAGCCTGCTCATTTTCTAGAGGCGTTGCAAGACATTTTTATTTAACCAGGTTTCTGACTGGTGGGGACAGAGTGTTAGCTTCTCAGGTGAAAGCACTGAACTTTCAGGGAAGAGTAGGTTATAAACTGAAATTATTAAATCATCATAATATATATAGCAGTTTCAGAGTACAAAGTGCTTTATAATCTTTATCTAGTTCACCATCACAACAACCTTGTGTGGTAGATCATTATTATTCCCATTTTACAGACGAGAAAACTGAGGCCGAGAGACTTCCCTGAGGTCACACCCCAGTAAGAGTTCACAGCTAAAAATGGGATGTGAACCCTCAGGTCCAAGTTCAAATTCCAGAACACAATCGGGTTCTCTGAAATCAACGGGAGTTTAGCCAATGACTGCAACTTCATTAATGTATCCCTGGGTAAAAACAGACGTGGCTTGAATTTGGTGCCACCAGAGGTTGGCTGGGGATTGCCCTGGGAAATGTTGGCGGCTAGCCAGGGTTGTGACATCAGCAAATCTCAGAGGTCACAGCCTGGGCTACGGGCTGCCCGCGCAGGAGAAAGTGGGCCAGCTGTTCTGACGCAACAGACCTGCCCATCAGGCCCCACCATGGCTGTGCCTCATTGGCTGCCATGGCGGGGCACTGGGAGCAGAGTGCAGGCGGGGCCAGCTGCCTGCATGTTTGTTGTGCTCCTGGCGGGTGGTGGGACAGCACCACGGGTGTGTCAGTTCGGTGCCCCGACGCAGGTCACGTTGCCCGTCATTTTCCACCTTGGGGGAGCAGTCCTGCCAACCGCACGTTTTTACCCAATGCCTTTCCCTTCTCTTGTGCTTGATTTGCAAAAAAACCATGCAATTTCCAGGGCCCAAGCTTGCCCCCAAAAGCCACATCTCTAGCCCCAGAGTTTGTGAAAGCAGGGAACAGAGCCCTATTCTCCAGCAGGCAAGTCAGCAACCACCAGACAGCCCTGCCTCTCTCCACAAGGCAGGAATTTCTTGTGATTTAATCTATATGATCACCAGCGTTTGAGGCAAATGACCAACAGAAGGCCTGTGGTTTCAGATTTGAGTTCCTTCACAACTCTGGGGGAAACAGCATCTGGTCCTTCCGACTCGCGACTATTTCGTCTGTCAATTTGCTTTTTTTTTTTTTTTTTTAAGGGGGGGGGGGGGGGGAAGAGCACATGCCTCGAAATAGTTACTCCCGGGGCTGCCCTCCACTAGGGCTGCCCCCTATGCAATTTTTTAATAAGGAACACTTATGAAAAATACATGTTGCAGGGCCTGCCTTGGCGCCTTGAAACCTGTATTTTTCATAAGCGTGCCTTAAAATTTGCGTAAGCGGCCACCCTAGTGTCCACACACCGCGACCTGCCACCCCCCACGCCTCCTGGCACATGATGTAGCTGCCTATTAGCCAACCCAGCCTTCTCCCCCGGGCTGGCTCTCCCCGCCCTGCTCCTCCTCCAGGGGGTGAAGCCGGGGCGTCCCCCCCCTTAGCCAATCGCCCTTTCTTCTTCCCTCCCTCCGGCCTCCCCTCAGCCAGCCCGCCCGGGCCTCCCTCCCTCCGGCCATGCCCGCCTCAGGCCTCTCACCCCCTCCTCCAGCTCCTCGTCCGAGCCCGCGTCTTCGGGCTGGTCCAGGTCTATGTCGAACACGCCCGCCATGGCCCGGCTGAGAGGAAGGAGGAGCAGCAGCGCCACCGCCGCCCTGTCCTGCTTGTGCTGATTCCGCGAGGCCTGGGCCGCCTCATGGGCCCGCACCCCCTAGAGCCGCCATGGCCGCCATCGCCGGCTGCCACGACCTCAGCGCGGCTGCGCGTCCGCTACCCTAACTGCTGCGCAAGCCCAACCCCACCGACCACAGGCGTGCCCAACTGAGCACGCGCGAATTCTAACCCGCCTCGCCTTCACCGGCAGCAACCGAGCATGCGCACAGTGTCACACATGCGCACAGGGCTCACTGAAACCTCGGGTTGGTCCCCAAGTCCTCTCCTTCAACTCACCGACCTAGCGCTTTTTGGAGCATGCGCAAAGCGGTCAGTTCACAGGCAGCTGTGATCCAAGGAAGGGTGGGGATGTTGCGTATGTGCAGGACGCTCGCTGGAGCCATATAGATGATTCCTCGCTCCCTTCCTTGAACCCGACCATCCCGTGCTATTTTAAAGCACGCGCAAAACGATACTGGGATCGAGGGTGGGAACCTTACGCATGCGCAAAGCACTGGCTGAAGCTGCTAGGACGATCAAGCGTTCCCTTCGTTTAACTCGCTCACTTTGCACATGCGTTGACCGCAGCAACGTTGCGCACGCGCGAAACACTCACCGAAGCCTGTAGCCGACCCATCGCTTGTTTGGAGCATGCGCAAAGCGCACTGTTCGAAGGCGGCTCGGAGCCCAAAGTGGCGGCTGCGGGTGGAGAGGTTGCGCATGCGCGTCGGGGAGGTTGGCGCTGCTGGCGGGCTCGGCGCGGGAGACTGAGGTACCGAGTTATAGGGATGGGTGGGGTGCGGGCCTCGGCATACCGGGATGGGGTGGCATCATGCGGGCATTCCTATCCTGTGGGTTTGGCTGAGGAGCTATGATGTGGTCTAATGGCTTTTTTTTGCACCCTCAGGCTGCTGCCCCAAGCCCCGTCCCCACGCTACGTGGGTGGGGGAGCGCCGTGTGAACCTGCGGTGTGTGCATGCGTCTGCCTAACATGCATCTCCACTCACCCACCCCACCCCCGTTTGTCCCCTCGCACAGAGCAACCGGGGGAAATGGAGGTTGCTCCGTGGGTGCGGATGAGCGAGGGGTGAGTGGGGATGCGTGTGTGGCCATGTGCACGCCCTGCCTGGAATTTTTTTCTTATATTCCTAGAAAGGGTTGGAAGGAACTGTCATTCTGAGGGGGAGAGTCAGCGCTTTTTATAGTAGGGGAACTCGAGACCGTCACGTGGTCTATTGTTTGAATAAGGTGCACAACCCGGTTGTGAGAACGTTAGGTGCCATCTCGAAGAACCTTCTTTACAAGACAACAACCTTCTGATCACTCAGTGAGGAGGAGTTGTTTGTAAACAGCCTTGTCCGGGCGCCCTGAGGCAAGAAGAGTCCTACTGCAAATGTGAGAGCCAGAGTGAGATGCCCTATTGTTCCAGCTTACACATCTTTCACTGGGTTGATGACTGCCAGTGCAGGGGAAGGACAAAATTTGGGTGTGGGGTGACATGAAGAAGTCAACTGTAACCCTGCAGTCACCTGTGACTACTGCAAGGTGAACTTGTCCACATGGAGCCCAGTTGTGGCACTGATGCCATTTGTGGGAATGAGGGGCTGGCACAAGGGCAGCACTTCTGGGAGATCAAGATGCCCTCGCTGGTCTTTGGGAAACATGATGGTAGTAATCAGAAATGACAAAATCAACTTCTCTACAAGGTTTGGGCAAGGCTTAGTTATTGGGACTTACTTCAACAAATGGTATGGAACTCTCATCATCTCCAAAACCAAGAATTGCAGAGGAGTTGCAGCTATCAAACTGCATAACAAGAAATCCCCTCCCCACCCGCTTGCTGTGGAGGGGGTAGGGGGTTGTTGGAGGGGATAATGGGAGCTGGGAATGCTAAGGCGTGTATGGGGGAGATGAGGGGAGTGTAATATTTTGATGTGTATATATCTTGTGAGCCACCCTGAGCCTTTGGGGATAGGGCAGGATATAAATAAATAATAATAAATAAATAAAGTGGTAACAGATAAAAAACAAAGTAGTTCAGTATTCTTTACTGGGACCAACATCTGTTGGTGACAACATGGAAGCTTTCGGGCCACATGGGGCTTTTCTGCCTGAAGTTTGTTTACCCTCACCAATGGATGTTAGTCCAGTAAAAGATATCCTTTGGACTGCTTTGTCTTCATCTATCTTTTTGGGAGACCAGCACGGCAACCATAGTTTCTCTAGCCTATAGTGAGGGGACGCATGTCTAATCTTACACTACTGCCCATGGAAAGTGTGACCCTCAAGTGTACTTTTAAGTTCTTGGAGGATGGCTATTAGTCAAGTAGGTTTTGGGGATGTAACCTCTTGCTTTTTAGGGACTGGAACAACAGGGAATGGATTGTCCATTGTTGGATACTTCTCCCAAGAGACAGAGATTGGCCAATATCACAGACAGGATGCTGTGATTGATGGACCACTGGTCTGACCCAGTATGGCACTACTTATGTTGTTGCTGTAATAATAATAATAATAATAATACTTATTTACCATCTAACTATAAGGGTACATTATTTATTTAAATGTATATCCCAACCTTTCCGTAGGGCTTGGGGCAGGTTACAAGAGATATAAAATATACACCAAGGGGGGATGGTGAAGGACAGCGACAGGGACCTTTTCCCCTCCTGCAAGCTACTTTAAAATTAATACAAGCTCCACAGACTGGATGGAAATGAAGGGTAGGGCATTTAAGGGGTGTGATCAGGATGGGGGAAGAAAGAGGAGGGTCCAGATCCTGGTTCTAGGTCCTAAATCCATCCCCTATACCCTCAACTCTGCTCTTTTCCCCTGAACTCGTTCTTACAGTGTTTTGAAGGTGAAGTGTGAATCCATAGGTCAGGCTGAATAAAACATGTCCATGAGTTGGATGTGGGCTGAAGGTTCCCCACCATTAGTGTAGGATGGGGAGAACCCCATTACGTTTGATATATATATAGGATCTGCATTCTGTTGGATGCCAAAATTTCTGTAAGGGCTGGTTAACTCTTAGACCAGAACAACTATTGGGAAATATGGAAATTGCATTTTATTCCTGTGGGGAGCTTGTTTTTCCTGCGTAACTTAATTTTATTATAGTAGTGCTTACAGAGCCTAACTTAGATCAGGGCCCCGCTGTGTGCAGTTGAGCAGTGTGATCCTCGGTGGATAATGTGTTTCCTAGCAGTTGGCACACATGCATGTCCCTAATAGTATGTTGATTATTTGGCGAACAATTGCTCTGTAAATAGACGAGACCGATAAAGGGCAAGAGGTGGCACAGAGAATTGAAGTGACTTGCCAGTGGTTATGGTGCAGGTCAGTGGTAAGAGAACCCAGATCCCCTGAATCCCAATCCAGTGCTCTGCAGTAGGGGTCCTGCAATCTCAGGATTTATGGGAGATGGAGACCAAGTAGTTCAGGTGATCTCTCTTATTGGACCAACTGTAGCTGGGGAAACTAGGCAAGCTTTCGGGCCACACAGGGCCCTTCCTCTGGCGTGTAACAAGTCAGAACTGTAGACTGAGCAGGTGCAGGACAGTTATATATGAGAGGAGTGACTTGGGTAGCAGTAGATAGGAAATAATTAATTTGGGAGGGGTTGTAGATGGAAAAAATAGATGTCGGATATTTAAAACAATGCTGTAAAAAAACATTGGTGTAAGAGACCAAGAGACAATTGGTAATAACATAGAGGAGTAAGCTAAAGCGAATGTTAGGATTGGTGGCAGTAGGAAACCGCTTTAAATTGCATTTGCTCAGTCTGTAATTCTGACTTGTTACTAGCCTGAGGAAGGGCCCTGTGTGGGTTGGAAGCTTGCACAGCCCTCCCCCACTATTAGTTGGTCCAATGAAAGATATCGCCTGAACTACTTTATTTCCATCTCTTTGAGCTGAATTTGATTAAGAATGCAGCCGTTAAATTCCCAAACACTCTGTAAGCATCTTCCTTCCAGGGTGTGGGCCGATCACCCTTGCCCCCACCTCTTACTTTGTTTCCACCTCTCTTCCATTAGGGACCAACAAGACAACCACTCACTCTGTCTAGGGTTTTATGAGATCAGAGTCTCCAAGCCAGCATGGAAAAAGCTCATTGGGAGCACTGGATGTTCTGATTAAACACAAGAAGAAAAGACAGCATAAACCTGTATTCAAAAGCACACAGAGATCAATATGTGAGGAGACTGGTGAGACAGCTCAGGTGTAAATTACACTTGGTAGCAGTTGAATAGAGGGTGGTATATTATAGCCAGGCTAATGTTGTAGAATGATCTCAGAAAATGGAAAATAACCCAGAATAATGAAATGGGTTAGAATTTGAATCGTTCTCCCAGGAAGAAGAAACTAGAAGAATGTGCTAGAATCCATGTCGGCCTTGACTCAGAAAATTTGGTGAGATTTCCAACTATTGCAAACAGATATTAAAAAAACAGTTTAAAAAATCTGTTAAGAACTTTCCATGGTGCAGGCAGAGCTGTAATGTGGCCAGATGGAAGAAGAATCTGTTAGAATAACATTAGAATTTAGGGTTTGATCCCAAATCCACTGACGTCAATGAGATCCTTTCCACTGACTTAGGTGGGGTCCTTTGAAAATATGTAGCTGAAATATTGACCTTCTACCTGGAACTCTTGAACGTCGAACTTCGTGTTTCTAAAGTGATTCTTGTATCTTACAAAAATTGTATTTCTAATGACAGAATTATCCTAGCCGAATACCATAAATACAGTTGCAACACCACTATGGCAGACTTTCCAGGCACCTGTGCTGGTACCTTTTCCTTTCTGACCATGTTTGTATAAATAGTTCCATAAAAATCAGAAGGCAGAAAGACAGTAGAGTTAGGATTTTCTTTGCTTTCTGTCTGTCGAAATTGATTGCAGCTGTATTCAGAAGATGTGCAGCAATTAAAAACAATAAAACAGACTGGCTTCCTATGGATTATCATCCATGCTCTTGTACAGCTGCCATTCAGGACAGAGTGCAGCCAGGTTTCCCTGTGAGCAGTCAGTTCTCTTAGCGTTTCCTCAGAAAATGCTACCAAATACTCTGTATTAAATTGGTTAGCCTGTCCATCAGTCAAAACCCTGTTGGAATGAATATCTCTGATTGGGAGGTTACTCTTTGTTTCCTAAACAATGTCAGATTTAGTTCTAGACCAGCAAGAGTTAAAAGGAGACCCATTACCTCTGGCCCAGGGGGGAAATGCAGCTTGCAGCAAGTTTTTTATGGATCCAGTTCCTATTTCCAAATGATGAAGACTTGTCTCAGGGAGCATAAATGAGGCCATGCACACAAGGATAGAGCACAGATCCATGGTCTGGACCCTGCTCTTCCTTAGTGCACCCTTTAACACTCCCACCTCAAAGTTCTGTGCAGCCTTCTGAGCTTGTACTAATTTTTTAATTGACGCCCAGGGAAGGGAAAAGTTCCTTGTTCCTGCATCAGTGCATCCTCTCCAACCAACCACCCTACAAGGATGTAATAGAGACCTCCCACCATATTTTTTATACAGTGGATGGATTAAGTATTAGACTGGTATTTACAAATGTGGGAGTAGGAAGTGATTCATGGTAGGCCGGTTTAATAGAGTGGGAATTAACCTCCTTTAACCCACATGATAAAGGTTTTTTTGTTTCAAAACTCTATTCATAAAATGGCCCTTACTCTTCTGCCTCCTTAGTGAACTGAGCTTTCAAGAACAGATTCATTCATCTAGCTTGTGCCTGAAATAGTTTAAATTCTCTCACACAATGCTTGAAATTGGATCCTAGGATGCTAAATGTGTTTCAGCAGTGGGTGGCTCTAGAAACTGTAGGGAAGGGATTATCAGGAGGAGAAATTCCTAGGCAGGTCATATCAGGTCTGTTTCACATTGGTCCTATAGGCAAAGGAGAAAAAATATCTATTTATTTAGATTTATACCCCGCCCCTCCTGCTAAAGCAGCCTGCTAAAACAAGACATTGGATGATAGTCTTGTGTAGCATCTAAAGGAGAACACCAGGCCTTAGTCCATCTGTCTGCAGTAGTAGCTAGATCATGGGAATTTTTGTGTGTGTTAAGAAATCGCAATGTAACAAGCACGCCTGTATCTTGTTTTTAGGCTCAATCTCAAACTAGAGGAGAATGTCGATAGTCACAATACAGCTTGGTCAGTGTGGTAACCAGATTGGTCGTGAGGTGTTCAGTGCTATCTGCAATGACTTCCACAGCACGCATGGCCTGTGCTACAAAAAGGAGAATGAATCCTACCAAGAAGCTTGTAAGGAACGTTTCTTCAGTGAGGAGAAAAAAACTGGAGGTACGATATTTAGGGATTTTGTTTTGTTTTGTTTTTCCAAGACAGATGGCTCTGGAACTTAATCTATGCGATAAATGATACATGATGCGCTGCAGTTTCCATCTATAAATGTCAACTTGTTTTATGTACATTCATGAATTTTAGAGAGTGATCTGATTCCTGAGGTAACCGAGCACTTCACGTATGGGGGAAATGGACAGATAGGTGAAGCGAGTTTGCCCAAGGTCAAAGGGAGAGCTGGGAATGGTAGCTAAGTCTCGTGAATCCCATCCCTATGCTTCAACTCAGACGCCCTCCTTTCTTAAAGTACCAGCGCTTCTCCCTGTCAAAAGTATGTTGGTTGTCTTGCCAGTCTTGTAATGCCAGCTGTAGTGATTCTCCTCCAGGAGCAGCCATGCTCAGCCTCTTGGATAATACTGCCTCTAGAAAGCTGCTCTTTTGGACAAGATATGTAAAAAATCTGCCTGCCAGCTCAAAAAATATACTAGCCAGAGGTGAGCCGATATTTACAGCCTTGCTTATGCCCATGAGAGCTGATAAAGATGTTTCTTGCCAACTAAAGCATTGCTCATGTGGTTTCAGGTCCATGCCAAAATTTTGGCTTGATCCTGTGCTAACGGACGATGCTTCTGGTGTGTCCTAGCAAGATCAACAGGGTTACTTGTGCGTTAAACGTTAAGCATATGCGTAGAGGCTTAATTGGAGTGAGCCAGGACTCCTGTTGGCTTAGCAGAGCTGAATCCGGATTAAAATACTTTTAAGGCTCAAATCCTGTTAACCATATGCACCTTCATTTTTGTATTGGATTTTATCACTGTATTATTTTATATTTTTTATTATTGTAGTTTGTTTTATATTAAGACCTGTTTATTTGACCAGGTGCTTAGCAGACAGCGATAGAGTTCAGGAAGTAATTTTAATAGGAATATTATATTTTTATAGGTTTTATTTTTTCATATTTTTATATATGTATATCTATTTTTTTATGTTGCTACCCACCCTGAGCCTTGGGGGGAGGGTGGGTTATAAATCCAAATAAATAAATGTTTTATATCTTTGTGCCTTTTAATGTATCTATTTCATTTGCGCTTATTCACTTTAAACTGTCCTGAACTTTTAAGTTAGGGCAGGCTATAAATTCAAAAAAAGAAATTTATTGTGGTAGATGAGATAGTTAGTATGTATAAGACTTAGCTGATTTAATCCTTATTACAGAAGTGTCTGTGAATATGGGTGGAAACAGACATGCACCTGAACTCCGCTTTAACACCGTTTTAACATTCCTTATGTATATTGCAGGCCTGTATTGCCACCCTATGCCGCCCTGCAACATACATGAGAAATGTTAAAGAGAAGTTAAGGTGCCTGTCTTGCAACTGTTGCTTTCTTGTTAAAGCTTTTAAGCCGGGTGCATTCTTTAGTGTAGAGGTGGGGAACCAGGTCCAGGAGCCAAAAGCCACCTACAGCTAGTTTTTATTTGGTCCCTGGAACCAGTTCCTACCCCCAAACACTGAAAGACTGAGCTCTGGGGAGTGGGAGCAGAGATGAGGGCATGCATACAAGGGTAGGGGACAGATCCGTGATCTGGACCCTCCTCTTCCTGAGTGCACCCCTTAGGCACACTACCCCCAATGTCTATGATGCCTTCGGAGCATGTACTAATTTTCCAAATGGCCGCTGGGAGGGAAAAGGTTTCCCCAGCTCTGCTTTAGTGTTTTGTTTTTCTCTCCAGTACCAGTTGCCCGGGCTGTCCTTGTTGACATGGAACCTAAAGTGATCAGTCAGACCTTATCAATGGCAGACAGATCTGGCAGCTGGAAATATGATCATCAGTCACGCTTCTGTCAAAAACAAGGCTCTGGAAACAACTGGGCAAATGGGTATGAGTGATTTGTTGTAAACGCCGCTAATTGTGATACAGAATGTGAATCGCGAGGGTGCTTCCAGACCTAACAGGAAGGCAGCTTGAAAAGCCACAGGAAGCAGGATGTGATAATTCTATGAGGGGTTTCTGCTGATGTCCAAATTGTCATACCGCGTGGGAAGCGTGTGGGGTGGTTTTTCAAGTGGTTGGTCGCCACTGGGTTGTCACAAACGTGACCTGGTAGAAATCAAAAGGCAACAACCTCAAAAGTCCAGGTCCATCCCGAGTCAGGCAGCCTACTGGGTTGTTGCGGTTAAGGCGCCCTCACCTTCAGTGCACAAAGAAGCGATGTGGCCAGCACCATGTCTGACCGCCTTTGACTTCCCCCCAACCCAATGGATCAGGTACCCAATCACAACTGGGTGGACTGGAGGTAGTTATTTAGTGTGAGACCAAGCAGGACCTGAACCCACAGCCTTCATGGATGTAGCTGAATGACTTGATTAACTCCGCCACTGTCTCTCTATATTGGGCTGGGCAAAGTTGCCAAGCCCAAAATGTTCCTATTGCCAAGGGGTACAACACATGTTACTTCTATCACGGCTTCCCAATCCTTGGAATGAGGCAGTGCTGCTTCCTGTACCTCCCCCACCCTCTCACCGTAGCTCTGACTCCCAGGTAGTTTGGGCAGCAGCAATAGTGGCACAGGACATGCTGCCCCTCCTCCCTCACACTCCCAGAGTCCCCTGGAGGCTCCAGCAGCCGAAATGGCAACTCAGCTTCTCTTACTTCCAAGGGAGCTGCATGGACATACCCCCACGCAACCACTTCTCGTGAGAGCTGCAGTGCAGGTGGTGCGTTGCACTCCCTGAGCTGCCGTTTACACACCTCTGCCCTGCATCGCGTTTTCCCATGGCTTTTCCAACCACATTTGAGTGACCTCTGAAAGCACCCTAAGAAAGCAAGTGGCTTTCCTGCCACCCGCTGTTAGGAGTAGAACCTTCTCCTACTGTGAAATAGTACACAGCACACATGGCACGAGCGTGACTTATTGCCATTGGAGAAGGCTTGTGCTATTTATGGGTGAAATGGAGACAGGTAATTGCAGCAAGGGCTGTAATTGGTGTTAGAGTGAACTTGGTGTTACGGAATGAACAAAAGTAAACACCATGTCACTTAGACCTCCAGCTACCTGATCTGGGTGTGCATATGCAAAAAGTGGGAGGCTGTTTTTAAAGATCTGGATTTTACAGGCAGGGGAAGGGGTGGTGGTAAGTGACACAACAGGGGAATGGAGAGTTGTTGGCAGAAACACACTTGGAGATATGGGCCATGATCCACAGACCACTTACTCTTCAGTAAATGGTCTGTATGTCATTTTATTTTTTCCATTTTTTACCCTGCCCTTCCCAAATGGCTCTGGGTGACTTACAACACAAATAAAAAGCACTACACATAAAACCCCCAACCTTTCCCCTCCCCAACCCCACTACAACTGCACAAAATCCTCCCCAACAACCCACTCACACCTTTCTCCGAACACCCACCAAATCCCCCATTCCTTATCCCTGCCTGCCAAATTCCCTAACAAAAAGAAAGGTCTCACACTGTCTCCGGAAGATGCCTAGGCTCAGGCTCAAATGAACATCTGGGGGAAGAGCGTTTCACCATAGCATTGGGTTTGCAACCAAGAACGTTTCCCTGCAAGCCCTCACCGTACAAACAAGACCAACAGATGGTACCCACAGGGAGAGGCTCCCGGCCAATTGCAGGGGCTGCAGTGGGGTATGGAAGGACAGGCGGTGTCTCAGATATGTGGGGCCCAGAGCTTTAAAGGTCAAAACCAGCACCTTGAATTGTGCTCAGAAAGGTATAGGGAGCCAGTGCAAACTTTGGAGCACTGGTGTAATGTGGTCCCGGCGCCCCACCCCCAAAAGGAGGCGAGCTGCCGCATTCTACACCAGCTGCAGCTTCCAAAGAGTCATCAAGGGCAGCCCCACGTAGAGCGCATTGCAGTAATCTAGCCTCGAGGTGATGAAAGCATGGATGACGGTGGCCAGATCTGAATCAGAAGGAAAAGGCTGCAGCCTCCTCACCAGATGGAGTTGGTGAAAAGCACTCCTGGCCACCGCTGCAGCATGACAATTCAGGTGCAACAAGGGGTTCAAAAACACTCTGAGGCTCCAAACCTAACTGACCAGAAGGGGCCGGACTCTTGTCAATAACAGGAGTCCCAATCTCCAGATCACAAGGCCGGCCAACCATCATCACCACTATCTTGTCTGGATTCAGCTTCAATCGGCTCATTCTCCTCAAGTCCCCGATAGCAGGCAGGCATCGGGTAAGCACTGAGGCTACAGGGCCTGCGTCAGATGAAAAAGAGAGAGCTGAGTATCCTCAGCATGCTGATGACGTTTCACGCTAAACCTCCAAATGACCATGGCTTCATACAGGTTGAAAAACGGGGGAAACCGAATAGAACCTTGCACGACCCCACACGTGAGGTCCCGAGAGGATGCTGAGCAGTTACCCATCACCACTCTTTGGGACCTCCTCGACAGGAAGGAGCGGAACCACTCAAGTGGTTCTGCACACTCCTTCCAGGTCCTGCAGTCGTGTCAACAACCCTTCGTGGTTAAATGTATCAAAGGCCTCTGAAAGATCTAACAGGATCAACCAGGTAGAATTTCCCCTTGTCAATCTCCAGGTGCAAGTCATCGACCGAGGCCATGAGTCTCTGTAGCATACTCCAGATAGAAGCCTGACTGAAACAGGTCCAAGAATCCGATGACATTGAGATGAGCCTGGAGCTGTTGTGCAACCACCTGTTAACCTTCCCTAAAAAGGAGAGGTTAGAGACAGGCCAGTAGCTGTCTGGGGAGTCGGTGTCCAAACATGGCTTCTTAAGCAGGGGCTGGACAGTCGCAGTTTTAAGAATGTCTGATACCCTGCCCTCCCGAAGGGAGGCGTTGACAATCCCAACCAGCAACAGCTCCAGCGTCTCCCAGCTGGCTTTCACCAGCTAGGACAGGCAAGGATCTAGTTCACAACTGTTTGCCTTCAGTGCCCACATTGGTGCATGATACCATTTTGAAACTGATCCAAATAAACAGGACAAGACTGAGCTCCCATAACCTCAAACTGATTCTGCAGGTAAAATGGCAGCATCCAAGTCGTGGTGAATACTAGCAATTTTTGTCTACAAAGTAGTTAATAAAAATGTCTCTGGGCATTAGATGATTCAATTTCTGGCCGGAGGCAGACTGGATTAACCAGGCCTCTCAGCACCCGGAACAGCTCTGCCAGACAAGACTTTGCAGATGCTATGATAACGGAGAAGAAAACTTTCTTCACCGCCATCACAGCCACGGCGTAGTCCGTTTTAAAATTGATCTGTGCCACAATTGGCCACCTGCGCTCTCACCGCCTACCCTCCCTCTTCAGCCATCCCCCACCATGGCCATAAAGAGTTAATTCTAGCAGTTTTTTGCAGACAAAATGCACAGAAACTTTAAAAAGCGGGGGCCCACCTTTAAAAAAAATAATAAAAAAATTCCAGGACCAGGAATGTCTGGGTGGCAGCATCAGGGGATAGAGGGAAGATCTTGGCAGTGGCGGCAGCAGCAAGGCCTAGGAGCAGGCAGGAGGTGGCCAAAAACCACAGGGGGTGGGAGCCTGGGAAGCTGTGGAAGGCCACCCCCTTCACTCTCTTTTCCATCCTCGGTGACAGGAGGGGATGCAGGAAGGGATGTGATTCAGCTGCACCAGACTCGTGCTGCCCTGGGACCCATTGGCAGATTGCTAGGAGGAGACAAGGAAACCCATGTTCCTCATAAAAGCTTAAACTAAACTGCCTAACTGAGTCAGACCAACGGCCCATCTTAGCCCAGTATTGTCACAACCTGACACGGCAGCAGGGGTTTCAAATTCGGGTCCAAATCCGGCTCTTCCAGGGTCTTCGGCAGAGGCCATCCTGGCATGCTACCTGAGACCCCTCCAAGCCCCCAGCCGAGTCCTCCCCATGGCGTGTTACCAGGGATCCTGAAGTGGAGATGCTGGGGATTGAACCTGGGACCTTATACATGCAAAGCACCCGCTCTTACCATTTGAGCTATGCCCCCCTCCCCCGCTGTTTTACATTGTGTGACTTTCCCTGCCTTTTTTTCAATATATAACTGACGATTCCTTGCTCTTGCCATTATGCTGCAGTTACTCCGTTCATGGACCTCAGCACAAAGATGACATCATGAACCTGGTGCAGAAGGAGGCAGAGAAGTGCGACCGACTCGGTGGATTCTTCACCGTGATGAGCATGGCGGGTGGCACAGGCTCAGGCCTGGGGGCCTTTGTTACCCAGTGCTTGCGGGATGCCTACCGAAACTCCTTTATTCTGAACCAGGTTATTTGGCCATATGGAACGGGTGAGGTGAATGTTAAAGCTTCACGAGGAACATGTTCATTATGAAATTGCCATAACAGAAAAGCTCCCTGCTCCTGTCTGTGTTTCATCTGTTGTTGCTCCAAGTAACACTTAATGATGGCTATAATGGAGTGCCTTTTGAAGGGGAAAGTACAGGTTTCTGCTGTTTATTTACGTTCAGCATTAAACAACACTTTTTGCACAATCAGTTTTGCTGTTTTGCCTGTCATTAACTGACTAAATTTCTCCTGCTGTTTGCATGGGTCTCCCCCATACTAACAGGAGAGTGAAAGAGAAGTACATGACTTTAAACAAAAACCTTGATTGTCTGGGGGTTTCAGGGTAAACCCAGTGCCTGAAACTACATGCTATAGACTTCAAATTGCTCTCTTGCCAAGGGAGTCTCTGGAGGCCCCATCACTGGAGACCTTATAAAAATAGGTTGGACAGTTCTCTCTTGGGAATAGTGGGGGACAGTGGGTCCAGCTTAATGGTGAGGGAGCTGGGCTTTATCCTTTCCAGCCCTGTCATTCTGTGATACTTCTACAGCACTCTTCCATGTTGGGATTAAGCCGTCCAGCATTCGTCTGTGACAGACAAGTATTCTATCATGCAAAGTACAACACAAATAAAGAGGCACAGGATTCCTGCTGTACCTTTTTTCCCCCCTCTTCCTCCCTAACACAAATATAAGTATTTTATAAGTTTAAACATCAGGTGTGGAACCTTGGGCACAGGAGGTCAAAGGCCGCCCACGGCTAGCTTCTGTTTGGCCCCTTTCCAGTTCCTGGATCTGTCCCCTGGCTCCATTCCTAACCCCAAACATTGAAAAACTGAGCTCCGGATAAGGGAGCACTGATGAAGGCGTATGTGCAAGGATAGAGGCGAGATCCAGGGCACAGATCGATAATCCGGGCCCCCCTCTTTCTGAGCGTGCATGTGAAGCACCTCTGCCCTCAACTTCTGTGTGGGCCTTGGAGCTTGTGCTAATTCTCAAAGTTGTTCCTGGGAGGGAAAAGGTTCCTTGGCTTAAGCTTGTCGGGGACCTAGAGTCTTTCTGCTGTATTAAGTTGGACGGAGCAAAAAAGATAGGAAGAAGCTTCTTCGTTTCTTAATACTGTCGTGGTTCCTCCTGTGGTCTCCCATTCTCGTTCAGGAGACTTAATTCTTCATCCTTGGAGGCAACTTGTAAAGGCGAACACTCATGCACTGCGGCTTACTACATGGCCAGTAATAATGTCCTAAACCCAAGCAGCGCGTAGCTAGGGGTGACATGATCCAGACAGAGTTTGCTGGCTGTCTAGATTAAAGCAAGCATGGTTACAAGTTCTTAAGATTGTCAGTCATGTCACAAAAGAAAAACGAAGGGACAAAGGTTCATAGAGGAAATATTTAAGTTATACAGATGGTCTTAGTCAACTAACTCACTTTTGGTTCTACTTTCTGCCCCCAGGTTATTGTTCAGAATTACAACTCGGTTTTGACCCTCTCACACCTGTACCAGTCTTCGGATGCCCTCCTCGTTCATGAAAACGATGCCATCCATGAGATCTGTGCTCAGCTAATGAATATCAAACAGATCTCCTTCAAGGATGTAAATCAAGTGATTGCACATCAGCTGGGAAGTGTGTTCCAGCCCACGTATTCCTCGTAAGGTGCCTCTCAGTATAGTAGAAGTCCACTAGGTATCTACTCAAAATGAGTCATGCTATCTAATGCTTCCCTTCCAATGATTTCCTCATGAACTATTATTATTATTTATTTGTTATTATTATTATAAGCATTTATATAGCACCAGGGGTGGGGAGCTCTTCCCTCCCAGGGGCCACTTTGAAAATTAGCACAAGCTCGGGGGGGGGGCACATAGAAGTTGTTGTTGTTGTTATAAGCATTTGTATAGCGACAGCTGTGTACCTGGTGCTTTACAGAGCAATAAGATAGATGTGGTCCCTGCCTACGGCTTACAATCTAATAGACACGGAGGGGGAAGACAAGGAGAGGGGACATAGGGAGAGACAAGGGATAAATTACATTCAAGCGGATGCGAAGTCTCAGGTGTACGTGCTTGGCTTGGTTGCAGTTAGGCAGGAGTCTGCGTGGAGGGCAGACAGCAAATATTGAAAGGAAAGTTCTAACGGGTGGGGTGGGGTGTTTGAGGGGTATGTTCAGGAATAGAAGGGTCCAGATTATGGATCTGTTCCCTGTCCTTGAGTGCATACCCTTATCTTTGCTTCCTTCTCCTGAACTCAGTTTCCCAGTGCTTGGTGATAGGAACTGGAAAGGGGCCATGTAAAAACTAGCCACTGGCTGCGTTTAGCTCCTGAGTTAAACCATGCAGGCCTATTGCAAGTTGAGTACCATCACCCTCTGCTTTAGAAATGAGGAACCTGAGGCACGAGTACATTAAGTAACTTTCTGCAAACCATGTTATTAGCAACAATATTACAGTAGAATCAGAAATAAAAACTCCTGACAAACTCCTGACTCCTGGTCTTCTGTCTTACCCAGAAGGCAATGCTTCCTCTTCCTAAGCATTAGTCCATGACTGACTTGCGTTGTACATGGCTCTTTTTGCATGTCAGCAGTTTCGTTCTGGGCTAGCATAGAACCACATCCAAACGGAAGGAAGATAAGGCTTGCTCGAAAGTCTGCATACTAAATTTGCCTCTCGGCACACAATGTTTTATTTGGTAACAAGCTCCGTGCAGACCTGTTTTGTGTTTTCCTAGGATGAGAGGGAATTAATTTAATCATATTGCTAGGAGTTGGGCTTATTAACCAGAAATTCCATCTTTCCTGTCCTTTAACAAAATGAAATATATTAATCCTCCTTACCAGATGTAAATGTAAAGGACTTTGCTACTTTCTACACCCTCCAGTTTGATACCTCTCTATCTTCAGAAACCCACATTTGATTATTTTTGTGCTTGTTTTATTTAGTTTGGTAGATTTTTATCCCACCCTTCCACGAAGGTTCAAGGCAGCTAATATCATAAAAACATACATATAAAATGCAAGGAATAAAACCCCACCAATCCTAACCCTGCCTATTGAATGCCTGGCCAAATAAAAAGGTCTTTCATCGCCTCCAGAAGATGCTCAGGCCAGGGCTTTGGTGAAGCTCTAGGGGAAGGGAGTGGCAGAGCTCTGGGGCAGCCACTGAGAATGCTTCTCTGCATGCCGGATCGTATGTACTTGGTGTAGTGATGGAACTTGCAAGAGATTGCTCTTGGCAGAGAAGAGGTGCTCTTTTTAGATATTACTACTGCTTAGCATTTCTATAGCGCTATTAGCACTTTACAGCCACAGGTTTTCAGCGACAGATCCCTGCCCACTGGGCTTACAATCTTAAGGTAGACAAGGGTGAGGGGAACACAGGGAAAGATAAATTGAAGAAATAAATAAAGACAGACATGTATTCCCATTTTACAGATGAGGAACTGAGGCTGAGAAGTTGTGACTTGCCCAAGGCCACCCAGTGCACTCATGGCTAGGGCAGGATTTGAACCCTAGCTGTCCAGGTCCAGGTCCAGCACCTTATCCATTACACCACACTGGCTTGTTCTTGCTAGAAGGGCCCAGCCTGTTTCTGTGTATTCATGATGTAGCTTGCCTTTTTTTTTTTTTACCATATTCAAATATGGTACAGTTTGTAAAGACAAGAGATGACTAGATATTGTGAGAATATCTTTTTTCAAAGTCCTATTCAAATATGTTGTAAAGACATTGCTGAATAGATGCCATCAAAATATAGGCATTGCTGTACTGCAGGGGTGGGAAATAATTTTTTGTCTCATGGAGCGCTTTGAAAACTAGTACAAGTTCCACGAGCTGAAGAGAAGTTGGGGGCAGGGGTGCAACGGCTGTGCTTAAGATGGGCGAACCTAAGGAAGGGGGAGGATCCAGATCATAGATCTCTGCCACGGATCCATCTCTTGTCTTTGAGTGCATGCCCTCATCTCTGCTCCCTTCCCCTGAACTCTCTCTAGCGCTTGAGGGCTGGGACTGGCTCCACAGGCCAGATCCAGGAATTGGAAAGGGACCAAATAAAAACCAGCTCTGGGTTGCATTTGGCCCACAAAACACAGTAACGCCTGCTATGCTGGATCAGCCCAGAGGTCTGTCTAGTTCAACACTCTGGCCCTCTTTACACAGGTCATGGCGCGGGGGTGGGGTTGGTGTGCGCCACAGTCTCTGTGCGGGGGTTGGGGAGCAGGGTGTAGCTGGGCGCACACACATCTACACCCGCCTCCATCCATCAACCCGCACGAAACGCCCTCCTTCCCCCCCCCCCACCCCTGCCACGGGGTTTAGACAGGTGGCACCCGCGTGTGAACACTGGGTGTTGGTGCGTGGGTGCCGCCCGTGTAAAAAGGATCTGTCTTCATCAGGCTAGAACCAGATGCGTTTAGACCAGAGGTTCCCAGATCATAAGTGGGATCACACCATCTGTAGAGGAAGTCTCTTTAGAAGGTGTTGCACCCCTTCCCCAATTATGGGCTAATCCCTTTCAGTTTTCTGTTAGTGACTGGCTTATGTCGTGACTAAGAGGAGTTTTATCTTCGATAAATGTAACTGTAGCTATTCTCTGTGTGTCTGAGTGTGCAGTCCTGAGACATAAGGGTTTTAATTGTGGCAGCCAGCTCCGTAGGCAAACTGTGCAACGTATATAAAAGTCCATCCTCTTATTTTTAGCTTCGTTGCCTCTCGGTCTCACAGAATGTTTTCTTCTCGAATTGAAGAGCATGTGAGAAGCACCAAATTTACCTTCTCTCTACCATTTACTTGTTATATATTTATACACTTATATCCCACTCCTCCTGCCTCAGGCAGCTCGTCCACTCTCAAGGTGGGTTCATTCATTCCAGACTGAATTTCCTCTGTGTGCTTAGGAGGCAAAGATGTAAACTGTTCAGGTGATCTTTTATTGGAGTGACTAGTTGGTGAGGTTATGCAAGCTTTCAGGCTACACATGGCTCTCCCTCAGCCACGAACAAGTCAGAACTATGGACTGATCAAATGCAGGACAGACATATACGAGAGGAGGTACTTGGGTAGGAATAGATAGGAAATAGTTAATTTGGGAGGGGGTTTGTAGGTGGGGAAAAAACGTGTGTCAGATATTTGAAACGGCTGTAAAAACAACAACATTGATATGACACCAAGAAACAATAGGTAATAGTCTATATAGATAAAGAAGCAAACATCTGGATTAGGGGGTAGTAGGAAACAGCTTTCCAGGCAAAGATCCAATAAAAGAGATCACCCAAATCATTTTGCCTCTGTCTCTTAACTTTTAGGATCAAAACAGCGAAACGCCCCCCCCCCCCCTTTCTCCTCTGAACGCTTTAGTCCTTCTCATCCCTCAACCCATTCTATTGGTAATACCTTTTGAGACATTATTAGAAATGAAAATAGGATTTCACCGATTTATATTTTAGCATCTCATTGCTTTGTGTTTTTTCTTTCCCCGTCTCAATAAACCCTAACATGGTGCTTACCACTGCTCATTAATGAGAAAATGCAATCTGTCTGCGTTTTACACCCTGTTTGAGTGGTAACAAGTGGAGCTAGCACTGTGAACGAGTTGTTCCTATTGCGTATAACCTTTTGCTGGTTGGCATTGAGCTTTTATCTCGCATTGTACTGTTCCTTCACCTAGTGCTGTTCAATCCCTCCAGAAAAGTTCCCCTATCTTATCTGGAATTGCCTAGTCTAAATAAGAGCTTGCAATGCCGGGCAGTCTGGGTCACAGCTATTGGTTTATTTTCTTCTCAGGAGACTTGATGGAATCTCTCGTTCCCCATCCTGAATTCAAGCTCTTGAGTCTCCGTAACATACCTCAGATGTCTGAGAACTCCTTGACGTACAGCACCTTCACGTGGCCTGGCCTGATCAAACATTTGAGACAGATGCTCATTGCCAATGCCAAAATGGAGGAAGGTAAAGGGCAGATACACACGTACAAAGGATGTTGGCAAATGAGATGATAGCCCGCTGGAGTCCGTGTTCAGTCCATGCAGCCCCCGCCCCTATTCCCATGTTTAGCAGGTAGAGCCTCATAAACGGGCAGCCCCCCCTCATAGGGTTAGTGTGACAAACCTAATGCCCGCGCAGGTGTTCTTCCCTGCCACATAACTGACAGGGTGCAGACACGGTGCACATTAGCCAGCATTCACCTGCACGGCAGGCTCCAAGGCCCTGCTGTGCGTGGAGGTTGCATGTCCAGTGGGTGGTTACCACGTGGCCAGAAAACCTAATAATTGGCACCTGGACACCCACCTGGTGTGGGCTACTGTCGTCTTTGTTTTCACTCCGTTATTATTAAGTTCATGGTCCAGGGACGCTGGGCCCCTGCGCAAAATGGTAGTGCATGGGCCCCCTCCTAACACAGGGATGTTGCCATCATTAAATCATGGTTGATGTTCAATTTAAACACGAGATCCTCTGCAGGAACTAGGGCTCCCTGCTCAACATCTTTATTATTGACTTAGATGAAGGACTAGAGGGGATGCTTATCAAATTTGCAGATGACACAAAACTGGGAGGGATAGCTAACACCTTTTGAAGACGGAAATAAAATTCATAATCTTGATAGGTTGGAAAATGAGCTGAAACTAACAAAATGAAACTCAGCAGAGATAAAGTAATAGTTCAACTCTATTCTGCACTGGTCAGACATAATCTGGAGAGTAGCGTGTCCCGTTTCGGGTGCTGCCCTTTAAGAAGGACGTTGACAAATTCCAACAGGTCAGGAAGGAGGGTGGCAGAGATGGTCAGGGGGTTGGAAACCAAGTGTTATGAGCAGGGTTCCTAGTTTTCTCTGCCAAGAAACTGGAAATTATCTGACACCCCCTCCTGAATTCTCTGATTAAAAACAAAATTTATTTTTGGCTGTTAAAATTATAAAGTGTTTATTGCAAATTATTCATTTTTTGGTGACAATTTGATGCACTGGTTGCCACTGCCACTCAAATAACAAAATAAAACAATTTCCCACACCAGCCAGCCCTGGCACAGAGCCCAGGTCTCTCTCTGCAAGTGTGTGTATGGGTGCTGCTCCAACTCCCTCCTCCCCGGCACAGACCCCAGCGTTACCTCTGCCTCTCTAAAAGCCAGGTGCAGCTGTATACTCACACCAAATCTTTCCTCTCTGACTCAGGCACACACCAGAACCTCCACAGAGTTTCATCTTCTTTAAATGTTCATTGCTGCCAGTGAGAAAACCCAGAATTCCACATCTTTTTCTCTGAAAAAAACAGGAATTCTGTGTTTTTTCTGTGCTAAAAGGAATCCTAGGAACCCTGGTTATGAGGAACAGTTGGAGGAACTGGGTATGTTTAGGCTAGAGAAGACTAAGAAGAGACATGTTAGCAGTCTTCAGATACCGGAAGGGCTGTCACAGAGAAGATGGCAAAGAGATGTTCTCTGTTGTCCCTGAGGGCAAGACGAGAAATAATGGGCTCAGATTACAAGAAAGCAGATTTCGGTTAAAGATTAGGAAGAACTACAGTAAGAGCCGTTCAACAATGGAACAAATTGCCAAGGGAGGTGGTGGGCTCTCCTTCGCCGGAGGTTTTCAGAGGCTGGACAGCCATCTGTCAAGGATGCTGTAGCTGCAGCTTTTCTGCACTGAGCAGGGGGCTCGACTAGATGACCTCTGAGGTACCTTCCAACTCTCGTTCTATCAGCAGGCTCCGGCTTAGACAGGGCTCCAAGGGAAGGAAGTTCTATAATGGTGGGGCAGCCACCGCATAGGCCCCGTGCGTGCCCTTGTTGTGGAAACTTGACAGGCAGATGGTGCCTGTAAGAGGGTCCTCACAGACTATGATGGGAGAGGCGGTCTTTCAGATTTGTGGGGCACAAGGTATTTAGGGCTTTATAGGTCAGAACCAGCACCTTGAATCGTGCCCGGAAAGCTACTGGCAGCCAGTGCAGACTCTGGAGCACCTGCGTGATGTGCTCCTGGAGACACACCACCGCCAGAAGACAGGTTTTTAATGTTGTAAGCCACCTTGAGCCTTAGCAGGAGGTCAGGGTAGAAACTTGCATAACTAAATCTTTCACTTCAGAATAATGGGAAAATGCACAAAGGTGTCACCTGTTTGAAATAGCAGTTTCCTTCATTCTTATTTTCTTGCCAAAACCTCTGCTTCTAGGTATCAATTGGCAGGTGCGACCCCCGTTGCCAGGGCTCCCTGCCCCTCCAAAACCCTCTATGAATAGGTCGGCGTGTTTTAACACTTCCCTTGCCAACTTGGTTATCGTCCGAGGAAAAGAGGTGCAAAGCGCGGATCTAGGTGAGCAACAAATCTCTGGGACGTTGGATGTAGTTTCCTACACATCCTACCGCTTTCGTTTGTGCCACACTTAGTGCAGGAGGGAAAGCTGCTCAAGGTTACGTTGTTTAACGAGGTAGGAATAATCAGTGTCCTGGCCAACATGCCCTCTGCAAACATGTTCTAATGTCCAAGGCCACGTGTAACTGTGCGATGGCCTGTGCGTTTATGTACACAGGAGGTATGCTGCCAATACCTGAGGGCGTTTCCTAAAGCACCTTGATTTGGGGGGGGGGCGGGGAGGCAGAGGCTGGAAAACCAGATGCTGCCTTTGGCTGCCCTATACTGCCATCTGGTGGCACTTGGAGCACCTACGCTATGGGAGACCACCTAAGCCTGTCTGTCAGGAATGAGAGGATTAAACAGAGGAGAAAAGAATGAACCTCCGACAAAACCAACATATCTTTTGGATTCGTGCTGTCCCATGTGGATCCAGTTCAGCTGATAATTGATATTTGTTTTCATTTTGTCAGATGTCTATTTTGGGTGGGTAAGTTCATTACTTTGTTTCCCACCCTGTATTTGTTACTTCATTTTGGTTTGATTAGTCCTCTTGTGCACATTCCGCAGCCAAAATGAAGTTCACAAATTACCAAACTAAAAGATATCCTTTCCCTTTTTGCATTCAGCACAAGCTCCTTGTCTTCACCTTCAAGGCTCTTCATAGCCTTGCTCCCCGCTATCTTTCTGTTCTTGTTTCCAGCTACATTCCCCCCTGGGAGCTTTGGTCTTCCTCTGCCACCACCCTCGCCTACCCCAGTGTCTTCCACTCCAGGAAATATCTTCACCCTTTCTCCCATACTGCTCCCCATGTCTGAAATTCCCTCCCTGAACACATTCACTTTACTTCCCTCCCTCCCTTTAAATTCCTCTTAAAAACCTACCTCTTTCCCTAGATCCTTGCCCTCGGGCTGCTCACGGATACGCTTTCTGCTGTCCTGTCAGTCAGTGTCCCTGTCTCCCCTGGAACTAAGCTAAGCACTTGCACCTTCAGCTTCATGAATGTCTTCCTCTCTTTCCCTGTGTTCCCTCGTCTCTGGTCTTCCCTCCATTGTCTCTTCTAGATTGTAAGCCCCTTGGGGCAGGGATCTGTGTCTGATTGTATGGTGCCAGGTACATTTCTGGCGCTATAAATAGCAATAACAAAATACCCAAAGAAGTGATTACATGAATATCCATTTCAGTTGCGTATATTCAGTGACCCGAGTTCACTGCACCAAAAACCCTTAAATTCTGCAACTTCACCATGAGCATTAACATTTATGTAATTGACTTGATTTTTATAATTATGCAGCAATTTATACATGCAAACTTGCTTACCCAGCATGCTTTTTCAACAGGTTTGACATAGAATCACAACTTTGTTAATCAAACAGCACTCCAATCCTCTGGAATTTCAGCACCCCAGAATTTGTACCTCATGTTAAAGCCACAGACCTCCCTCACCAAAACATAGGGCCCTAAGACACCCCCGCCCCCCCCCCCCAAACACAATTCATCCCCTCAGGGGTCGTGGTCACACCTCCCTGACAGACGACAGCTCCAGCAGCAGTTTTAGTTTGGGGTCAGGTGACCAGTTGATGCCTGAGCCAGGATTTAAATATCCTGCAGACAGCTCCTACTGCAGTTTCACTGCAATTTCAGCCTGGCACTGCAAGGATTGGCTGATTCTGCAGAAATCACTGCAAACTGCAGCAATGCAGTCAACACAGGTCCCTGTGTATATTATTCAGACAGCTATCCAAAAGCACGAATAAGCTCCATGGGTATGAAACCCGCTTTTGTTTCGCCTCTAATGCTAATGTACTGCAGGAATACTTCCACAGCTGCTTATTAAGCTGTCTGGGAAGGTGTCGGGGGAACACTTACCTCAGGCCTATCATGTAAAAGCTCTGGTTTGAAGCGTTACTAGATTAGCCAAGCTGCAGCTGAGAACTTAGAATACTGGTAGAAAGGAGGACAGATGATTCTATTAATGCATTTGCTTTCAAATGGGGATTTTATGGAATTATTTTCACCCGTTCTGCCTGGCTGCTAAGACTCCAAGGCTGCGATCCACAAACTGCTTTCCCTGATGTAATCCCATTGAAACCCCTCCCCAGCCCCCCCCCCCCGCCCATTTTCTAAGCCTGGCTAGACGTAAAGGCATGAGAACCGGTTGCTTCTTTCTTCCATTGGTTTATTCTGGCTTATGTTGAGGTCTTTTTAGAAGAGCTCCTTGTTGCCCTCATGAACACAAGTCAAGTTGTAGACCAGAGGTGGGGAACCTTTTCCCACCTAGGGGCCACTTTGAAAATTGGTATGCGCTCCATAGAAGTTGGGAACCTTAGTGCTTATGGTGTGTGCTCTGGAAGGAGAGGGTCCAGATCCTGGATCTGTCCCTTAACCTTGTGCACATGCCCTCATCTCTTTTCCTTTACAGAGAACTCCAGTCTTTCAGTGGAACTGGGTCCAAAGGACTGATTCTGAAACTGGAAAGGGGCCGTATAAGAATTAGCTGCCGGCTGCATTTAGCCCTTGGACCTGAGGCTCCCCATCCCTGTTATAGATGGTTTCAGAACCAGTGATTTTATAGAATATAAATGTTATCCCATTTACAGGCCGGTTGTGGAAAAACATAGTTGAGCCTATAAAGAAAAGCCCCTTGAGTATTGTGTTATTCCTACTGCAGGAAGCTTCAGAGATCCATCTTTGTATACCTCGTGGCTAAACATGCAGGATGCCTTCAGTGTCTGGAAAACTTCAAGAGCCTTTAACAAGTATGAGAAGTCGGCTTCCTTGGTCAGTAACAGCCAGTTCCTACTGAAACCCATAGACAACATTGTAGGGAAGGCCTGGAATATGTTTGCTTCCAAGTAAGTGGAAAAAATGTTTTGCTCATCTATAAGACTTGCCAAAAATTTTACTGGAAGAGGTGGGGTAACAGTTACAGTTAGAATATAATTCTGAACATCATAGGTAACTAGCCACTTATAGTTAAGCTAGCTTTCCCGATTGCTGCCAATGCAGCAACATGGGTCCCTGCTTTATAGGGACACAGTGAACGTGGGTTCCTGCTTCTATTCTAAGAGTTTGCCTGTTGTTTGAAATATTTAAACATTGGGTGTTAACGGATGTCCTCCAGGATGTTTGTCCCACCTGAGGGGAGGGGAGGGGAGTGGAGGGCTTCCCCAGCTGGGTACACTCCAGCTGAGGAGGGAGGGCAGGGACTGACATGCAGATGCTTGGCGGTGTTCCCAACATTGCCCGGCCATGACGGACAGCCATGGCTCGCGGCCATGGCAACCTCATGGATGCTGGTAGGAGCCGGCCCAGGAACACACGTTCCCCCCCCCGGCTCACCTGCTCTGCCCCAGATGGGTGGGAGCCAGGTGCGGACTGTGGGGCCGGCGCATACTGGGCCCGTATTTCAACCCAGCTCCTACCCAGCCAGGATAGGAACCAGGCTCCCACATCTGACCAGCTGCAAACAGACAGCCCGCCATGACGCTGGCTTAACTGGGCCTGTAACACGTACGTTTACACCCATTGTCACATGGTTGCCGGGGGGGGGGGGGAAAGCATTATTCATATTTGTGTGTGTGTGTGTGTGTGTGTGTGTGTAATCATATATATATATATATATGATGTGGAAACTACTGTGATCATGTTTCTCAACCCCTAGACTCTGAAATGAGTGATGGTGACACACAATGTAGGACATCATTTGCATGTCAGTGTCTGCAAATTGAAAGTATCCCATTGTCTTACTGTGAGGCTGGGCTGAAATATATATATATCATTTTATTTGTTTTTAAAAAATAAGCTTAACGATACGATATCATGGTCTGAACCCTTGTGATGAACTAAGATTCATTCTGCTTTTCTCCCCCTCCCACTGTGGGTGACTTCCTCTCACTGGGGACATCTGGAGATCATTTTTTCCAAGGTGCCCTATGCGTTTCCCTTTCCCCAGCCCGGGTGCAAAATAGGGGATTCATTTTAAAAAATAAAATCCAGGGGGACTGAGGCTGCAGGTTTCTTTTCAAGAGAGATGCTTAGGAATTATAGCTGCACATTGATGCTTCCAAATGAATATATGTATATTTTTCATTCTAAAGATCGTGCCCAGTCTGGGACATTCTGCATAATTGGGGTTCTAGAAAACCACCTCTTGGGTTGAGAGACATTGGGTGAAAACAGCCAAGATGCTAACTTCACTTTAACACTGCTTTAACATTTCTTATGCATGTTGCAGGGCTGCATAGGGCACCAGTGCAGCCCTGCAACAGGCATAAGAAATGTTAAAGCAGTGTTAAAGTGGAGTTAGCGTCATGTCTTCGCCCAGTGAGAAACGTGCTGTGCCCCAGGCTCTTTGTACCCATTTAACAGAGAAATAAGACTTGCAGGCTGTAAAGTCGGCAAAAGAAATCTCTGGAAAGTGAGGACTTGTAAACGAGAACGGTGGCAGAATTATGTTCGGAGGGCGTAAGGGGCGGGATAATTGTTTCATCCCGCCCACTTATTCCATAGCTACGCCCCTTTCTGAGCATTGTAACACTGGGGTGCTTAGAAAGGAGTGGGGCGAGGGGGGGGTCCCTGCCCTTTTCTGATGTGACTCCTTTCTGAGCAGCATGACATCACGGTTCTTGGAAGAGGGTGGGGTGGGAGTACAGCCGCACCCAGACTTATAAATTCCAGGATGACCATTCCAAAGAGAGCACACAGAAGACTCTTGTTCTGACCACATACTTTCCAAATTGTCTCCAGGCTCTTGCTGCCCATTCCAGGAAGTATAGAGAGTCTTGCCTCGGTTTAAAAATCCTTGAGGTTTTCTCTATTTATAAAAGCTCTGCCCATGAGAGTTACTTTTCCTAGAAACCAGATTTAAACAGAAAATAACTGCCTCTTTTCTCTTGGTCAGCAGGAGACCCAAATTACCTGAGCATCTAAGGCCAAACATCTAGCAAATGTGAAAGCTGGCCATACAGTCCTTGTGTAAATAAAGAGCTGCTGCTTATAGTTTTCTAAATTCACTACCTGTTGTAAAAACACCCCGATGAAGAGTAGCAATCTTAGTTATAGGGTTGTGCGGGTTGCATGGACTATGCATTATAAATAATTAGTAACTGCTACTCCTAACTGCTTTTAGTTACTCAGAGTGCAAGCCTCCTCCCATTGAGTCAATCGCAAAACTCCCAGTAACTTTACATTAATAGTGGATGATTGTGTCCTACCCACTGGGGTTCAAAAACAAGCAGTCTCTTCTCTTTGCAGTTCCAGCTCCAGCCATTGACACCTAAAATTCCACTGCTTTCTCCCAGCCTGTAACTGCCATTAATATTGGATTAGGGTGGATTACCCTGTATGTGTTCCTGTAAACATTGATTCTTAGGGCCCTGAATGGTTTCCCTGGCTCTGTTCAAGACCAGCTCCTGGAACCTTGCCCTACTGGCTACCTGTGCTCAGAAACCATCCGCTGTTTGGGGATCCTGCCATCATGCCTTAAGTCAGCAGGTGATCAGGCCTTTGCTCTTGAGGGCCCCTCAATATGGATCTTATTCCCTCCAGATGGTTGCCTCAGTTCTCTCTCCTCGTCTTCAAAAAGCACGGAGGGACTTATTTTAGTTTCCAGGTGCTCTTAGATGCTTTACTGTTGGTTCCGCTTGATGTATTTTTTGTACTAATGTTGTAAAGCAGCAGGACATTATAGAAATAAAATCCATTTGGTGGGGTGGGGTGGGGTGAGGCTGTAGAAATAAAAATTGTTTATTAAAAGCACTTCAGTCCTGGTTTACCAAAATCTTCACAGCAGAGCTAGTTTGACTTTTCAAACAGTTGTTTTTGATCTAGTTTAGGGATGGGAGACCTCTGGTCCATGGGCCAAGAGTTGGTGGTGGTGTTTTTTTTTGCCCTTTCCTGTTCCTGGATCTAGTCCAAGCACTGAAGGACTGAGCTCAGGGGAAGGGAGTGGAGATGAGGCTATGCACTCAAGAACAGGGGATGGACATTCAGTTCTTAATCCAGCTAGTTGTGTCTCCTGTACACCTCAGCCTCTTAACCAACCCCAGAGGGAAGCCATTCACAAACATAGTGAGGACTTGAACCCAGGACCTTTGGTATGCCAGCCCCTTGGCTTAACTACCCAGCCACACAACTGGTTCTGCTGGAGGAGGCCAGCATGCACCCATTTATCTAATTACTGGGTAACAGGCAAAGGCCTTTCCTGGTGGCTGAATTAAAACACCTTAGCCAGGGTGTTCTGCTGTAGCTCTGGTGGTAGAGCTTTCAGCTAGAAACTGGTGGGATAAGAGTTCATATCTGGGTGGGGACAGTATGTTTTGGTAAGTAACTTGATTCTTTTAAGTTTTGTTATTTTCTAAAATAGCTTTGGAGGCTAAACCATCAGATAGGCTAAGAGACTTGTCCACAGTCACACAAAGCCTGTTAACACAGCAGGGAATTGAACCATGGCCTCCTAAGTATCAGACCTATAACCTATCCACTGGACCAACCTTCCTCTCAAGCAGCACCACAAAACCTCCTGGGTTGGTGCTGGATTGTAGCAAAGTTGCGAACACTGCATCCAGATGCTAGAGATGTATGGGAGCAAGCCATCATTCATGAGAGCTAGTGTAGCTTAGTGGATCTGTCTGGCTTGGGTTTGGCTGGGGGAAGCCACCGTTCAAATCCCATCTTCACCACAAACTAACTTAGTGGCCTTGGGCAAGTCTTTCTCTTTCAGCGTGGGTTGCTTCCTCATCGGTCAGATGCTTTTTTGAAAGCTGCTGCACACTGAGCTGAGTATTAAGATACTTTCAGTTTTAATCTCTATCCCTTTCCAAATGATTCCTAACGTTCTGTTTGCATCCTGACTGCCACGACACACTGAGGCGAGGATTTCAATGTATTGGCCACAATGACTCCAAGATCCTTTTCTTGAGTGGTAACGCCTGATTTAGAAACCAGCACTGTATTGTATATGTAGAGTTTGGGTTATTTTTCCTTGTGTGCATCTCTTTGCACTCAGTCCACATTCAATTTGATACCGTTGACCACAAGATGTTGGTGGGCTGCTTGCGCGACCGAGCCAGGGTGGGTGGGACTGTTGTTGAATGGTTCCATGCCTTGCTGGCCAGGAGAACTCAATGTGTGGTATAGGGTGACGGCCGAACATCTCCCTGGAACCTTGCGTGTGGAGTCCCACAAGGTTCTGTTTATCCCCGCTCCTGTTCAGCGGATACATGCAGCCTTTGGGCGAGGCCGTCAGAGGGTACGGAGTGCGGTATCAACATCCTGGATCGGTCGACTGGAAGCGCCCTCCTCAGGATCCGATGAGGCGGGCGTTCTCAGCGGCTGCACCAGAGCTGTGGAACTCCCTCCCGACGGTCTGGTCCCAGACCTTCCCTCTTTCCATAGACAGTGCAAAACCTGGCTGTTCCGCTGGGCTTTTGGCGAGGGAGACGGGTGATAGGCGGGGGGGTTGCGAAGTGGGGAGGGTGGGGTATTGCGAGGGTGTTTTATATTGTTGTATTTTGTTTTTACTGAAGTTGTTCCTATTTTTATGTTTTTTAGTATATTGTGAGCTGCATTAGCAGGAGGGGGCAGTCTATAAATCTAAGAAAATAAATAAATAAATAAAATAAATTTCACCTGCCCCTTAGCTGCCCAGTCACGCAAGATCTTGCAATTCTTTACACTCCGCTCGGGTTTTAACTACCTTGAATAACTTTGTGTCACATCTGCAAATTTGATCACCTCACTCTTTACTCCCTTCTCCTGGTCATTAATGAATATATTAAACACCACCAGCCCCAGTACAGAGCCTGGGGGAAGGCCACTATTTACTTCTCTCCACTGTGAAAACTGACCATTTAGTTGTACTCTTTGTGTCCTCTCTTTTAGCCAGTTGCCATCAAGCCTAGCATCCACCAGCGAGTCACGCAGCAAGAGAGCTTTGTGTGCGTAGACGTGCAGCCCTTGTGGCTCTGGGCCATAGGATGATTTTAGAACGAGGCTCTTCAGTTTGGAAACGTTGGTTTCCCCCTTCTTCTCCCATCCTGAGCAAACCCCTCAAGCAAGATGCCTACAATTCCTACCCAGCCCATGAAGCTTTTGTGAATTTTTTAAGTGGTCTGCAGGAAGAACAAGCGTCCTTTCCCCAATATTTCTATTTTGTTTATTTAAATTTATACCTTGTCATTCGCATTAAGGCTCAGGGCAGCTTACAGCATGAAATATATTTTATTTATTTCTATAAAATATAGTTTGCTTTCCTTTTTACCTTTCCCATTTTAAAATTGCTTTAAATTGTTTTTATAGTTTTATGATTGTAAAGCACTCTGAGTGCTAGTTAAAGGCAGGGGAACACTAGAAAAATAAATTAATTTATTATTATTATTATTATTATATAAAAGCATCTAACGTTCACCATAAACCAACCCAGCCCACCAGGGCCCCCGCCCCCACCTAACCCTATCTGCCAAATGCCTGGCCAAAGAAAAAAGTCTTGCACTGCTTCTGGAAGAGGAGTAGGGTTGGGCTTAGACAAATCTCTAAGGGAAGGGAGTAGCTGTAATAAATAATAATGAGAGTGTTCCATAATTGTTGGGCATGCCTTTGTTATGGAAACTTGGTGCGCAGATGACCCCTGCAAGAAGGTACTCCCAGCTGACCTCAGCAGCTGCCATGAGGGAAGAGGCCGCCTATCAGATATGGTCCTTTCTAGATGATCTGGTGATTGTATTACAAATTGTACAGTACCTTGTCTGCCTGTTTTACTCTTGTTTTCCTTTGCCCCACTCAGAGCCTACATTCACCAGTACACACAGTTTGGGATTGAAGAGGAAGATTTTCTGGACAGCTTTACATCTCTGGAACAGGTTATCACCAGCTATACCAGGCTTTGATGCCAGATTTCCCACCCCCTCCTTTCCCTTGTGGGATGCCTCATACCACTCAGTAACTGAAATCCAGAAGATGCCTTTCCTGCTGGTTCTCCCTATAAAGAGTATACTATTTGAGACAAGACTTCTATTGAATCTAGTAAAGGGAGTCTAGGCCAAAAGGCCTTTTGTGCCAAATGCTCCAAGACAGAAATCATGTTTTGTGAAGCACTGGCGTCTAAAAAGCACTTTTCTGTGGGGAGTGCAGCCCCTTGCACCTCTACTCAGACAGGACTAGTTTGCATTTATCTATTGAATATATTTAATAAAATAGGTCAGGGTTTTTTTGCTCAGTTGTCTCCTGAACCTGTTTTAAAGTTAGAAGTTTCCTAGGTTTATTCACGTGTGGATTCATTGTACGGGTTTAGAGGGCTGCCCTGATAGGACACTGGGATAGCTACCTATAAGGCACTGGGCCTGTAGTGGCACAATAGTCAATGGTGGGGTCCAGGTAGGCGAGTTTAGGGTATAGCAGTCACACAGCTATAGTGACTTGTTGCCAAGTACAAGGTAAACATCAAAGAGGTAAAACAGGTAACTCAAAGAAAAGTTAAAACCATATGAAATAAAGCATTCTTTGGAAAGTGGTGCAGAAACTGTGAATGCAGGAGCGTGTTGGATTAATTCAACTTTAGACTGGCTTAAAGCTGAACAGTACAAGATTCATTGGCAACGCCTGTAGCATTGATTGACGCAACCTGACTGCATGCGAGCCATACTTCAAAAGTTTTCTTTACATCAAAGCAGGCTAGAAGCAGCTTTGTGGGAGCTGAAAGTTTAGGCCCTGCAGCACCGGTCTGGTGCGACTGCTAAAGAACAGAAAAAAGAGCAGGGAAAGGGAATATGGGGGCAGCGGTAGCAACAATAGCAATGCACAACAAAACAACAAGCTACCACCCCAAATGAAGAGATGATCAAAATATATAAAAAACCAAAAATACAATTTTAAACATTGTGTAGATAAATCCAATAAAGTTCAAGCCAACTCAACCCTATGTGTTTTGGGTGAAAAACACCATCAGAGGTTTATACTGCTAAAGCCTATACATAAAAATATCAGTTACTGAAATAAAGAGATTTTAGTTTGTTTAGCATACTTAAATATGAATCCTTCAATGAAAATTCTGTCTGTAAACACTTTTATGTTTTCCTACCTTATAATTGTTGTAATGGTGCAATGTCCAAAGAGTGCAACTTTCATCTATATATATGTAAAACTGTTTATTCTTTAAAATACACTGAAAGCTATCTCAAATGGGCATTTAGCTAAAAGACTCAAAGCCCCCCAATACCGGGTAAAGGTAGGAAAAAAACTCTCCAGAATGCAACTTCCCCATAGAAAGAGAGGCAAATAGATATATATTGCCCACTCAATGCTGAGGATTATCTCACTTCTTAAGTTCCTGAAGTAGCCAATCATGAGTCCCTTATTTTTGATAGTTTGAATCCGTTTGTAGACAGTATTATTCAATGGAAACACTTCATTGATGGCATTTTCTTTCTGTGGAAAGGTAACACCTCTACTTTACACAAGTTTTATGAATGGGTAAACTCTAGAAGTGAACATATCAGATTTACTATACAATTCAGTAAACAAGAGATTAATTTTTTGGATATGACTATCAATAGGAACAATTTAGGGATTTACACTACACTGTACAAAAAACCTATGGATAAAAATACATATTTGAAATATGATAGTTCCCACCCAGCTCTTATTCAAAAACATTTACCATAGGGACAATTCAAAAGAAACTGCAGCACAGCTTAAGATTTCCATAAAGAAGCTGCAGATTTGTACAAACAATTGTCAGATAGAGGCTAGGGAGTCGTATCATCAGGATATCAGAAAGCATGTAACAAACCAATCAGGGAATTATCAGCACCTAATAACAGATTGTAACAAGATAGATAGATTCTAACAAATTGGTTTGCAGTCTAACTTATAACTCCGAGGAAGTATTCTAAAACACTGGAACATACTGAATATTCTGCCTCTCTCTCTCTGTCTCCTGGCAGTGATCCGCTGGGTAGCTCTGCAGATGACCGTCAGGAGGCAGAAGAAAAGAAGAAGCCTTCTGCGCATACGTGGAGCTGCCCGCCATCTTAGCCAGTCTTCTGCCTCGGCTGTCGGAGGCGCGCTTTTCAGCGTCGGAAAGACAAAAAATTATAAAACTTCAGTTAGGACTTAAAATCAGAGCGAAGAGTAAGCGGGGCATCAAGGCACGAGTCTCCCTCCCAGAAAACGGAAAAACTCAAGCGATAGCCCGCCAGGTTGCCGCGCAGATCGCCCGGGAACCGGGGAGCAGTTGGACTCCGGGGAGAAGAGGCGGCAGCCTACCCCAACGGCTTCGTTGCCGTGGAGTCCCGGCGTAGTAAGTCTTCCCCCACTTCGGGCCACTACACCGCCTGCGGGGGTAGGGCCCAGCCGCGCCGGCTTCGCAGCCCCTCTCGTTCGCGCTCCCACCCCAACGTTCAGGCAAGGGTCATGGAGGGAGCTGAAGCAGGGGAATCTCAGCAATCTGCCTCCTCTCAGGGACCTGAGAGAGCAGAAGCTCCCGGCATGGCGGCAAGGCTCGACAGGATCGTCCTCGCTCTGGAGCGCCTGGTCAAGGTACAGAGTGGGCCCCCTAGTGATCTGCCCCCAGTTAACCCTTCCCAGGGCTCAGAAGCTGCTCTTCAGGCCCCCCACGAGGCCTCTCCTCAGGGCTCTCGGGCGAGTAAGGCCCCCCCCAGCACCGGGGAGATCAGGGCTCTCATTGGCCCATCAAGAAGGGAGAGCGGGAAAAGCCCCATACAAGGGAAAGGCTAAGGCAGCCAAGCGCCATCTACAGGCCTCGTCTGCCAGGATCCTGGAGTCACCTCAGTCTTCTGAGGGTGAGAGGGAATGAGCCCCAACCAAAAAGGCCTAGAATCCAAGCCTCCTCTGAGTTAGCATCAGATTCAGACTTGGAATGGGAGGACTTAGAGGACTTGGATCCTCACGCCCCTTCCCAAGAGACCCAGGACAGGGACAGGCATTTTCCCTTCCAGCGCAAAGGGGAATTTTTGCCACAGGTTGTGAAGACTCTCAAATTGCTGGAAAAGCCAGTCAAGGAAGCATCTTCTGACTCCCAGGAGGAGGAGGACCGGGAGTATATACCTTCTGTTCATGGGAAGGACCCAGATTTTCCTTTAGATAAGGCATTTGAGAGGCTCATCATTCAGGAATGGAAACACCCTGAGAAAGGACAGAGGATGAATAAGACTCAGTCCTCCTTATATGCCTTGTCTAGACATAAAGAGCCACTATTAAAAAAACCCAAAGTAGACGCAGCTGCAGTCTCTCTTGCTAAGCAGACTGTTTTTCCAACGGAGGGAGACTGCTATCCAAAAGATGCAACAGACAGGGCAGTCGAGAACGCCTTACGAAGGGGTTTGGAGTCTTCTTCCTCAGCAGTGAGGATAAACGTTATCTCCTCCTGTGTAGCTAGAGCTCTAATGGCGTGGCTTCAAGAGGCACAGGACCCGAGTATCTCAGACAGGAGAGCTCAGGTCTTATCCTCAAGAATTAATTTGGCTTCCTCCTTTTTGGCCGACGCCACGATGGATACAATGTTATGGTCAGCCAGGTCAGTTGCTAATTCAATTTCAGCCAGGCGCAAACTTTGGCTCAGGTCGTGGGATGGCGATAATACAGCCAAAAACCTCCTCACTTCCGCCCCCTACAAAGGTTTTTAATTGTTTGGGATCTGTTTGGAAAAAGTATTAGCAGACGCTAACGACAAATCCAAACAGAAGTCTTTGCAGCACATGGGGTCTAAGAAACATCTTTTTCGAGGTTCCAGTTTCAAACCCAGGGGGGGATATGGTTCTGGCTATGGATCAAACAGAAGATTCCATAATCAGTACAGACACGACCAACCTGGACGTTTCTTCTCCCGGAGAGGAGGTAGGGGTCAACCCTTTAGACAGGACAAACAGAAGTCCAAGGTTTTCACACCAAACAACCGAAAACAAGAGGCATGACTATCCAGGGGACTTAGAAGTGGGAGGCAGACTGCACTTTTTTTCAGAAGAGTGGGCGCAGTCCGTCTCCGATGCCTGGGTCCTGCAATGCATAAACCCCGGCTACAAGATAAGAGTTCAGGCGCACCCCGTCGCAAGCGTTCATCATATCCCCAAGATCGGGCAACGACCAAAAGCACCTGGCTATGCTCCAGGAATTACAGCCACTCAGGGACATTGGAGCAATAGAACTAGTTCCCTCGGACCAGTACGGACAGGGCCTTTACTCTCTCCTTTTCTTAGTCCCCAAGAAGTCGGGATCCTGGCAAGCTGTCCTAGACCTCAAGCGGCTCAACAGGTCGGTGCGGACCCAGAGATTCAAGATGGAAATAGTAACATCTATATGTCGTACCATCAGGAAACGGGACTGGCTAGCATCCCTGGACCTCAGGGATGCTTACCTCCACATTCCAATTTGGGAACAGCACCGGCAGTGGCTGAGATTCTGCTACCTGGGGGCACATTTCCAATTCAAGGCTCTTCCGTTCGGCCTCTCAACAGCTCCACGGACCTTCACCAAGGTACTCATACCACTAGTGGCAAACCTTCGCAAGGAGGGGATCCATTTATACCCGTACCTGGACGACATCCTTCTACGGGCACAGAGCCTCTCCAAGCTTCACAGGGATCTCGACAGGACCATTCAATACCTGGGGATCCACGGTTTTCTAGTGAATCGAGCCAAAAGCCATCTCTCCCCGACACACATCATCGACCACCTGGGGGGTCTCCATCGATACAATCTTAGGAGTAGCCTTCATCCCCTTGGAAAGGCAAGACAAGATCAGGCAGAGAATCCGCCTCTTAAGACACCAGAGACAAGCAAGATTAAAGAACCTTGCGCAGCTGTTGGGCCTCCTAGTCTCCTGCACGAAACAGGTACAGTGGGCGAGATTCCACCTTCGCCCCTTGCAGCAGCTGCTGAGGCCTTTTCAGCTACAGCTTACCAGCGGCAAAAATCCCTGGGTCAAGCTTCCAAGAAGCCTATCAAACTCAATGTCCTGGTGGTTAGGCCCCGCCGCCTTTCAGACAGGCGTCCCCTTGGAAGAACCGGAAAGAGTGATAGTCAAGACAGATGCGAGTCTGAAAGGATGGGGAGCCCATATGGGATCGAGGTCGGTTCAGGGAGTGTGGTCCCATCAGCAATCACAACTGAGCATCAATGTCCTCGAGCTGACGGCAATCCGTCTGGCTCTCCAGAATCTGGCCCACGACATCGGCAGCTCACATGTCCTGGTATATACGGACAACATAACAGCGAAAGCGTATGTAAATCACCAGGGGGGCTCGAGATCCAGGCTCTTACATCAGGAAGCTGTACGACTCTTCACCTGGGCGGAGAGCAATCTGAGTTCCCTGAAGGCTCTTCATATAAAAGGGGTGCAGAATATACAAGCGGATTGGTTAAGTCGCCAGTCGATGGACCCACACGAGTGGGGCCTCCACCCGGAGGTCTTCAGGTACCTAACAACACAGTTTGGTTATCCGAAGATGGATCTTTTCGCATCTCAAGACAACCGGAAGACACCTCGTTGTCAAAGGCACAGGACAAGTTCTCAGAGGCGGTGGATGCCCTCAATCACAAGTGGCCGAGCGGCCTGTTCTATGCCTTCCCACCAACGCCCCTCCTGTCAAGAGTTGTAGCAAGGATCATCAACCAGGCAGCACACGTAATTCTCATTGCTCCTTGGTGGCCCAGGAGACCTTGGTTCTCCGATCTGGTCGAACTGAGTCAAGAACCTCCGATCACCCTTCCACTGCGCCCAGATCTACTATTGCAGGGCCCTCTGTGGTGCAGCTCCATCACGACACTAAAATTAACAGCGTGGCACTTGAATGCTCAGCACTAAGGGGGGCAGGTTACTCGGAGGCTGTATTGAATACGTTACAGCAGGCTAGGAGACTAGCAACTCGTAAAATGTATGGGGCTACATGGAAAGTTTTTGCTCTATGGGCAATAGATAGGGGGTTAGACCCATGTTTAGCACGGGTTCAGACTATCCTCCAATTTCTTCAGGAAGGTTTAGATAGGGGTTTGCGCCCGAATACACTGGCACGCCAAGCTGCTGCCATTTCTTCGGTGCTGCAATCCATTTCAAAGAAGAGGTTCTTACCGCACAGACATATCACACCGTTTCTGAGGGCGGCCAAGAATATCTCCCCGCCTGTAGTGCATAGATGCCCTTCCTGGAGCCTCAGTTTGGTTCTGGATGCTTTAACAGGTGCTCCTTTTGAACCGCTTAAACATGTCTCCTTGTACATGTTATCCTTAAAGGTGGTGTTTTTAGTAGCGGTCACTTCCGCCAGAAGGGTTTCTGAATTGGGAGCCCTGTCCATGGAGGATAATTTCTGCCTTTTCAGTAAGCAGTCAGTTACCCTCCGAATGGACGAGGCGTTCATACCGAAGGTTAATTCGGCCTTCCATAGGTCACAGGACGTAGTTTTACCATCCTTCTGTCCTAATCCCACTCACCCTAAGGAAAAAATATGGCACACCTTAGATGTGAGGAGAGCTCTTAAAATCTACTTGAGGAGAACTAGGTCTATTCGATCAACCTCAGCCTTGTTCATTAACATTAGACCTTCCTATGGGGGAAAGAAGGCCTCCAAGTCTCTGATTTCTCAATGGGTTCGCCAATGTATCATTGAGGCTTATAAAGCCAAACATAAGGTTCCCCCTCTCCAGATTTGGGCCCACTCGGTTAGGAGTGCGGCTACCTCCTATGCCTTTAAATCTAGGGCTTCGTATTCAGAAGTATGCAGGGCGGCCACTTGGTCTTCCCTGCATACTTTTGTTAAACATTACAAACTGGACCTGTTCAAATCCGCTGAAGTGGCGTTTGGCAGGAGGGTCCTGCAAGCGGTCCTGGAGGCTCCCGGGGCTGTTTGTTCCCACCCTTGAGGTATTTGGGCTTGGGTACATCCCAGCGGATCACTGCCAGGAGACAGAGAGAAACAAAAATTGGTCACCTACCTCGGTGAATTTGTTTCTTCTCTGGTGAGCTGGCAGTGATCCGGCCCTCCCTGTCAAACAGCAAACTTCTAGATAGGGGGGCATTCTAGGGGTGTAATTAATTAAAAATAATAATTAGTTAAGCATTGGTACCTTTATCTCGTTTTTTCTTAGGTATAGGTAATAGTTAGGATGTTTTTTGATAGTGTATATTACATAGGAAGAAGCATGTTTTTTCCTGAATCTCCTCAGCCTCTTGCTCCCAGTCCACTGGGAAGTATTTTGGGGAGGAACGCATTAATGTTGTTCTTGAGTGATTCCAGTGGTGGAGACGTGCCTCGGCTTGGATATAAGACTGGCTAAGATGGCGGGCAGCTCCACGCATGCGCAGAAGGCTTCTTCTTTTCTTCTGCCTCCTGACGGTCATCCGCAGAGCTACCCAGCGGATCACTGCCAGCGCACCAGAGAAGAAACAAATTCACCGAGGTAGGTGACCAATTTTTGTATTTTCCAGACATGCCCGGTGTTTGCTTATAAGCGCACTGAAAATATCAAAGAATATCTGGTCTAAGCAAAGACAGATTTAGAACCAATAGATGCACAAGAAACCCACAAAAGCGCTTTTATGAGCATCACAGGACATTCTTGTGGCACAGGGATATACTGCAAACAAACAAAAAAATGCAGGCTTTTTTCCTAATCCATATAATGGCAAAAGTTTTTTTCTTCGAGATTGTACTACCTGCGCTTCCTCATATGTGGTTTATGGCATACAATGCTCATGCAGAAAACCATACAGCGTTTGCAGACTACTAGCTGCCCCTCTAGCAACGAGCCATTTTCAGTCTGCAGGTCACAGACATACTGATTTTGGGGGGGCTTTGAAATATGTAAATGTGAGGTTACTGAGAGAGAGTGTCCTCTCTCTTTAAGGAAGGAAACCAGATACAAATTTTTTTTTAAGGAATCAATTAAAGTCTATATCCTCAAGTCCAAACAGCACCATGGTATTTAATCTAAAAATCTAAGATAGGAAATAAGATCAATGCATTAAGACATAGGGATGCATAGGGATGGGGGTTACAAAGTTCGTATGTTGAGTGAATACTGTACATTTAACAACAATTAGAAATCTTTGAAGAAGAATAGTCTCTCCTTTATTAGAAGTATGTAGGGAAAGATACATCTCTTTTCAAACAGACATTTGTCATTGGTTTTAGTGACGATGTTTGAGTCCATTCACATCTGGGGCTACTTACAATTAAGCACAGACAGAAAACATCTGCTCTCCAGACATTGGGGTTTACCAGAGCAGAGTTCAGAGAAGAGAACTACTTTTGGCGAAACAAAGGTAAAGATTTGCTCTACTTCTCCTTCAAGAGCACATATACTCTTTTGCAAGTTCAGTTATATTTTTGGATATTTACATGATATGGTTTTCAAGTTAAACTATTCAGATTTGGAGTTTGCTAGATTTATACTCGCTATAAGTGATTGCTTTATATAAAAAAAAGTTTTACCTCCCTTGGGTATCTACGAACACTGTTTTTTCCTTTTTTAAAGGAATTTAAGAAGTGAGATCATTCTCTAGAAAGCGTGGGTTATATAGCTCTGTTTGCCGCTCTCTTTCTATGGGGAAAGTTGCATTCTGGAGAGATTTTTCCTTACCTTTATCGGGGGGGTGGGGGGTTCTGAGTCCTTTAGCCAAATGCCCATTTGTAATTGATTCCCTAGAACTTTAGTATATTGACTTAAGTGTTTCAATCACACAAAGGGGAGATTCTGTCCTTTTTAGGATAATTTCATAGGAACAATATAGTGGATTTTATATACAACAACGGGAGACTGCATAAAGATAGGATAAAATACATGGTCTTCGTTCCTTTTTTCTTTTTGCTCCTTTTTATTGAAAGAAGCATTCGGAGTATTTTTTAAGAATAAACAGTTTTACATATATACAATTCTTTAACATGAGGATACCATAGATGAAGTTGCAGATGAAGTTGGACATAGTGTCTTTATATGAACACCATTGCAACAATTATAAGGTAGGAAAACGAACATTTTTACACAGACGGAATTTTCATTGAAGGATTCATATTTAAGAATGTTAAACAAACTAAAATATTTTTATTTCAATCATGGATATTTTTATTTACAGGCTTTAAACCCCTGATAAAGGGTGTGTTTCACCCAAAACACATAGGGTTGAGTTGGTTTGAACTTTATTGGATTTATCTACACAGTGTTTAAAATTGTATGTTTTGTATATATTTTTTATCATATCTACCTTCTTTATTTTTGCAAAATTGGTTGTACATTATATACAGTTTTTATGTTTTAGCCACATGATTGTCAGCATTATTACTATATTCTAAATTAGTAAATAGATGTTATACATCTAATCCTGGGATTCATTTGGGGTAGTAGCTTGTTGTTTTGTTGTGCGACTGACAGAAGTTACTTGAGAAGCAAGCAGCAAGGTTTTCAGGTTGATTCCTCCCCTCCCGCCACAAGATGGTGCTGTTGTCGAGCTACAGACACAGACACTCGGTAAAGATGGGCTGAACTAATTTACTGCATCATGGGGCTAGAGTGCGGGCCTTAATGCATCAGACATACTGGAAACAGAAGATGCATGACCATTCAGCCCCACACTAGCATCTTTGCAGAAAGTGGATGTTTCTCAATCAACACTCTAAGTAAGTAAAAATGTACCCTATGGAAAACCTCTTCCTTCTTTGTCATGTGCAGACTGAAGCAATGCCCAATTATTATTTTTTTGTATTTATTTTTTTAAATATTTATCCACTTGCACTGTGCTTTTCTTATAAATAATCCCACTTAAAAGTGCATGGCCATGCCGTGCTGCATAACTCTTCCCATAGAAAAGCACAACAAAGACACACAGTGAGAGCCACTTAGGCTGAACTTACATAATTCAACTTTAATGGAAAGTCAAAGAGAAATAATTTTCCCCACGTCTATCAAATGTAGTGCTTGTTGAACTGAATAAACCTAACTTTGTACCCCAATGATTTGAATTTAAAGTGTATAGAGTACACTCCCTCCCCCTATCCCAGCTGTACATTGGAGTAAATTAATGATTTCTTGGCAACACGCGGTTAAAATACTGAACTACCTGCCTTCCAAACTTGCAGTGCAAGGCAGCAGTGCCTCCAACCCCCACCTACAGTGCAAGCTCTGATGTTCAGGTGAGCAACAGAAATAGGAGTACTGCTGCGTCACGGCAAGCACAGATAGGTACTCCAGTATTTTAACCACATGCTGCCTAGGAATAATTAACTTACTCAAAGGAACTGCGATTTTTAGTAGGGAGGGTAAAGTAGTGCTTGAGTAAAACTTACATTGCTCTATTTATTTAACTGCATAAGTTGGATTTCTGATAATCCAAACTTTTAGATAGGTCTTGCGAAATTGTATCTGTTTATTTATAAATACACATAAATAAAACCAGTTAAAATCCCTCAGCTCAAACCTATCCCCACCTGCAAAGTGCCTGGCCAAATTTTTTAAAAATGAAATAAAACCAAAACCGTACCTTGTTTCTGGCAAATGAGACAATAGAAGAATTAACAAGACTCCATTATACAGTCAGGTTCCCTTTCTGACCCAGGTACCGCGAGCATTGGCATCTCTGTAAAGGGCATCAGCTCTAATAGAGGCAGTTGGTGCAGCTGCACCAGAGGCCCAGGCTCCCAGATGGAACAGGCCTTTCCTAACCCCTCCCAGAAGCAGCTGCTTCCGAGGGGTTAAGGAAGGCCCGTTCCATCTTCTGCCTCCGAGCCCATTCCAGCCTAGCGATGCCTCGGCTTCTCTGATCAGAGATTCCCAAACTGCAGAGCAAGCCCCTCCAGTGCGGCCGGGATCCCGACTGAGATTGGATAGACTTCCCAAAGCTTTGCAGCTGTTTGCAGTCACGGGATTATATTTAAGTCTCAAAATGGGGTCATGAAGGCCAAAGGTTTGGGAACCACGGTCGTCTTAATGGCTAACCAAAGTGCAAGCTGACTCTTTTAGTAGCAATAATGCAGCTACTATACAGAGGCTGCATGACTAAAAAGCTGCGTCTCGAGGTTAAACACAGAAATTTGACTAATTTTAGGCTCTCATTTAGACAGGAAATGCACCTTTGCGTTCTCTCCTCCCTCCTCAAACCCAGGGCATTATTTCTGGGCTTCAGTCAGCATGGGGATGAGGTTCTCTACCCCCCACTCCCCAGCAATCTTACAAATGAAGCCCTTTCCCAAGCAAACTCAGTGGCAACTCCTTGCTTGGATGCAGCAGGACTATAGTATTTCCAGCAGATGGACGCCCAGATGCTAGTAACAGAGAGCCTATGGCCTCTCCCTAGTCAGGTTGTTCCATTACTGAAGAGCTCTTATTGTTAAGAAGCTTTTCTTGATATCTTGACATCCTCTTGGTGGCAGCCCTTTAGATATTTAAAGAACACTGTCATGTCTCCCCTTCATCTCCTCTGGGCTAAGCGTTCCCAGTTCCTTCAACCTTTCCTCATAAAACTTGCTTTCCATGCGATCCTTTATCATCTCTGCTACCCTCCTCGGATCCCACTGCAGTTTGTCAATGCCCTTCTTTAAATGAGGGGCCCAAAACTGGACACACTACTCCAGTTTTATTATTATAATAAAGTTCCAATGACAATAATAATTTGCCCCAAACAAGCTTTTAAACTCTTTTGTCCTTCCTCCCTTCACTGATTCCAGACACCATCACACTTTTCAGGGTAGGCCAGTAATGGGAAACATTGTCGTGCTGAGGCAGGGGCCGGCAAAGTTTCCGAATCTTGAGAGCTGCATCCATTTACCATAGTGGGACCAAAAAGCCGCCTGTGGCTCTAGAGCCACAGTTTTCCCACTGTAACGCACTCTACGTGAGGCTACCCACAGTCATGGCTCGGAAATTGCAGCGGGTGTAGAATGTGGCGGCCTGTCTCTTAGTGAGATTGGGCTGCCGGGAGCACATTACACCAGTGCGCCATTCTCTGCACTGGCTGTTGGTGGTTTTCCGGGCCTGATTCAAGGTGTTGGTTTTGGCCCATAAAGCCCTAAACGTCTTGGGCCCCACCTACCTGTGAGATCACCTCACTCCCTGGGTCCTGGATCGGCCCCTATGGCCATCCAGGGGTGCCCTGCTTGAGGTCCCCTGGGTTTTTCAGGGGGCCATGCAGGGGAGGGCATTCTGGGTGGCTATGCCACAACTGTAGAACTTCCTTCTGGTAGAGGCTCGGCTGGCCCCAAACCTCCCCTCCTTTTGGAGAAGTTGTAAGACCTGGCTGTTCCACCGGGCATTTGGTGGGGGAGATGGGTAATGGGGGTGGTGGGGTAGGATGTTGTTTTTCTTTTCCTCCTTTTATGTGATTTTAACTGATTTTTAGAATTTGTAAGCCGACCCAAGCTGCCTGAGGCAGGAGGGGCAGGGTAGAATTTTTTAAAAAATAAAATAAATAAATAATGTCCTAAGGGAAACCGCTTCTCTTCGAGTAGCTTTGGCCTGAGAGCAAAGAGGAAACGGCAGTACTCTCATGGAACTCCTACAGTTCGAGGAGTAGCTATAAACCCTGGGCAAACGGCCCAGCACCAGAGATAAGGCACCGCTGCTTGACTAACCTCCAACAGAGCCAAGCGGGAGAGCAGCGCGTGCTGCTTCAGGTCAAGTCACAAACTGGGGAAGGGCTTTAATGGGGGCTGAGCTCGGATGGTTCTCCCTCTTCCCTTTTCCAGTACAGGAGGAGGAGGACCAGTTAGGTGTCGGCAATGGAAAGATTTAGGTCATGGATGCGTGTCCTACGTGCACAAAGTAAGGCAGCTCAGCACCAACCTTTACGTTGCACGCGCAAGTAACGTGAGATGTAGGATTCTCGTGTCCACATGGAGGGGATTTTCTCAGTAAAGCTTTAAAATTCAATGGGCATGGCATGCTGTACAGTGGGTTTAAACTAATTGATCACCACTGTTTTCCAGGCTCTTCCCAGCCTTGCTCCTCCCTAGTTTTCTTCACTTACTTCCTGCTACGCTCCCACCCAGAACATTGCTGCTTCTCCTCTGCCACCACCCTCACCTTTTTCAGAGTCTCCTACTTCCTCCGCTTGCTTCTCCTTTGCTGCCCCTGAACTCTCGCCCTCAATACGTTTGCTCTGTTCCCTCTTAAAAACCTTTCGATTCCATCAGACTTTCTCTAGCTCCTCACCTTCCCCGATTATTCACTGAGGCTCTCTCTACTGTCCTATCGTTCAGAGTCACCTTCCCTGTCACTAAGCTAAGCACGTGCACTTGTGGCTTCTCAACTTCAACGTCTCCCTGTCTCTCCCTGTGTTCCTCTCCCTCATCCATCCTAGAATGTAAGCTTCCCCCCCCCCCGGGAGACGTGTCTCTAATTAATTATTGTTCAGTGCCATGGATGTTGCTGGCCCTACATAAATGCTTAATAATCATTATTGAGGATTTTGTCACAAGAATTTCATTCTCACAAATTAGGTGTTCCGTGCATTTTCCCCACTGCTGCCAATGAGGACAATGCGATGTCCTGCTCCTGATAGGCTGGTCTACTTACTAAGTCTAACTCAGACCCCTCACACTTGTTTTCTTTCTATTGAAAGAAAAATTGGCCTTCCCCAGTCTAGTGGTTACTTGAGAGCCCAATAAACTCCCACTAAGGTCAATTAAAAACATCCACAAGCCCAGTATACAGGCCTGTTCCTGTATGAAAACTGGTCTGAACCTATGAAACTAGTTAGTGTGGAACGCAGTTCCCCAAATTTTGCGTTTCTTTTCCTTGGTATAGAAGCCTATTGTTAATGCAGTTAGTCACTTCTGTATGCAGTTCCTTTGCCTAGCTGCTGGGACGGCTAATTGGAGTGGAAAGATTTTTGTTTTTGTTTTTCAGATAGTCTCTTGAACAAAAGTATGTAAGTTAGTGACTTCCAAGAAGAGTAACTTCTCTGGAAGGAAACATTGCACAAGATAAACAGCACAGAATGATTCAAGTTCACAAATAAAAAAAGGTCAGGAAATTGACAGTAAGGGAAGGCCTCTAAGAAGGCAAGGAGAATTTTTTCCCTCTATAAAGAAACTAGTCTAGTGAAAGCATCAGTTCATTTCTTTGCTTCAATGTTTTCCAAAGGACCACTGGCGAATAGAAAGAAACTGTTCTTAGATCAGGGAGGCGCGGAAGTAATTAAGAAATTGGTATCTGAAGCTTGATAAGGTGTGGGAACGGTTGGTCCATGTTAAAGTTCTGTAGGACGTGGCAAAGCAAGATAAAAGATCTTTAACTGATAAAACGCTTTGGGATCAGAGAAGTGACAAGGGGCAGTATTACTGCCATATGAGCAAGTAATCTGCTATCCCTTCTTGCACAACTGCTCTCCATTTATCTCTTTCCTGGGAGATTATAAAGTCCGAGCAGGAAGCCAGTGGATGCCTGTTGCACAAACTGACCCATTAATTAATTAATTTTATTTATTTCAATTTATAGCCTGCTTTCCCCCTGAAAGATTAGGGCAGGTAACAAAACATATAAAAAACATGGACAGAATAAAACCCATTTAAAACCCAAACTATATATTAAAAATCCCATTTAAAACAACTTTCTAGATTGTATCTCCATCTACCAAATGTATGGCCAAATAAATAGGTTGGTTTGGGGGTAAACACAGAAGTGAGGGCAGCCCACTTTGGCCTGGGACCCACCGACACAGTTTAGGCGCTGCCAGATGTTAGCTTGGGCCTGCCTAAGGGTGGGTAGGCAGGTAGCCCAGGCTGTGTCCTTGGAAAATCTCTGAGGACGCAGCCCGGGCTAAGGAATGTCGACACAGGCCAATGCAAACTAGCACATCTGGTAGGTCCCACCATACCCTCCGTGGGGCAGGAGCCGCCATGGCTGTCTGTCATTGCAGGGGCAGGGCCATCACCCGCACATCTGTTCAGCTCCCCACCGTGCCTCTGGGTCAGGGAGCCACTGGGCTGCCCACGTGTCTGTTTTTACCCACTACCTCTGGAAAATGTTCTTGGCTTGGACTTTGAAGAACTTCCAGTGGCAAGGAGTTCCAATGCTTTGGGGCAGCCAGCAAGAACACCTCTCTGCACACCTGTGCCGTATGGCCCTGGTGCAGTGATGGAACGTGCAAGAGGGCTCCATGGCTGACCTTAGGGATTGTGCAGGCGTGTATGGAAGGAGGAAGTCTTTTAGCTGTGGGGCCAGAACAAAGATAAAACATAGGGCCCCTCTTGGGGACCCCACTGAGAGAGAGCGAAGGCACTGCCTCCTGCCCTGGTGAAAACGGGCCAGCCCCTGGAAGTCGAGAAAATTGCAGGGCCCTGTGGTAAGGCCACTCCGTGTAGGGCCCAACTGATGGGTGCTTTATACGTCAAGTCCGGCGCCATGTGCCCATTTTATATTTGTACATTTGCTGCATGCAATGGTAGTCATGGTTTGTGCCATGATGTACTTGACATGAGTTTTGCAGCATCAAAAAAATGTAACGGACCCATGCAACGCAGTTCCAGCAGGTGGCAACCTACAGGCAGCTCCAACCCAGGGAAGAAACAGAAAGTTACACTCTTGACTCAAAGCTTCAGGAACAAAAAGAGGAGGGATTGGATAGCTACCCTCCTCAAGCAACACAGCTCTTTGTAGCAATGCAGTAGCAGTGCGTCTAGAGTGACCTCAGGTTTCACAATAACACGCATGTCAAAGGCAAAGGGGGAGAAAGGGATCCTTTGCAGTAGCAGTGAGTGAGCTGGCTGTAATATTTCACACAGTAGCCTCAGACTGTCAGAGCTACAAATCATTTTTCATCTTCAGGCCACTTACTCCCAGGAGGCTCTCTGTTAAGGCCTGGACTTTGGAATTCATCCCTCCCTCCAAAATAGAATAGACCAAGTTCATATTCAGCAAGGCCACCCTGTTCTCCAAGGGACTTGGGGAGGAGCTGGCTGAGAGCAGGAGCTTGGTGACAAATTATTGTTCAGCATATTTATTCAGCCGGATGAGAAGTCATCCCCCCCTCCCCTTTTTAATACTATGAAAGCTGCTGAGAAAATAGAGGTTACTTACCAGTAACTCTGTTCTTGGAGAGAGCTCCGCGAATTCTCACTAATGGGATTTGGTACCTGCGGAGCAGGAAGCGAATCCCATTAGTGAGAATCGCGGAGATCCTTAAAGAAGAACACCCATTTTTTAATGAGCAGCACAAGAACTGCCATACTGGATCAGACACAAGTCCTCTTGGTCAGTGGCCAGAAATTGATGCTTTGGGGGATGAGTACAAGATGAACTTTAATAAAAGACAAATGCAGACTAGTATCACACATAGATGAGAAGAACCAAGCAACCACCTATCACCTTCCAGGAACTGACTGGAGCACAGAACCTGCCCTATCCTTCTCTTCCTCTGCGACTCTCTTAAGTTAATGGCAGAGCCCAGCTAAGTGAACCTTGCATTAAGCTGCCTTGCTTCAGCCTCTAAAATGCAGAAATGAAAAAGAATTGGATTCTTCGAGGAAGTGAGAAAAGCATGAGACAGCAGCTAAGGCCATAATTTACCAGGCTATTGATAAAGAATGTTATTTCAAAAAAGAACCTTCGTCAGCAGAGTTCCCAAAGCTTTCTGCCCCTGTGACTATTTTGAAGCTTTGGTGAAATCCCCATGACCCTAGGCAACAAAGTATATAAAATATTCAGGATCCTGAGCTCACTTGGCATTGTGACCCCACCCAGGGTCAGAGGGTCCTAGAGGTACTCTGCCCAACTTGACTGGATAAAGAACTATTGTGGCATTTGGCCCAGAAGACAATTTAGTGGCAGTGCAGGATTAACAGGAGCAAGTAGTGTTGCCTGTAAAGGTCAGAATTCTACCGGTTATGTGGAAGATGGAAATAATTTGATTGAATCGGCCAAACAAACATGAGGAAATGTTCTTGTACACTAAGCATGTTCTGAAGAACACTGTTAAACCAGAGTAACTACTACACTTTGGCACCGTTCACACTGCAACTGCAAACAGATGTATTCGTTTGGCAATCTCCTGGTCACTGTAAACAGTAATACCCATACACTAGAAAGCCTTCACACAACACTTACTTCAAAGCAAAAAGCAAAGTGAAGTCTGTACCTCTTGATTTTTCAGGAGTCTGTTCTTCCTACGCCTGAATAACCTCAGGCTAGTGCTCTGTGCATGTGAGCCTATCAGAAGGAAACGGGATGTAAGGCTCACTTCTTCAAAGTAGGTTTGTTGGAACATGGTCTTAGTCTATTCCCGTTCATAAATATAGCCATGGACAAAAAGTATAGAAATACTTTTTAAAAAAAACTCAAAAATGGAAAAACATCTGTGCTTTGATGAAGTTAGTGGGTAGAGCCTTCAAAATGGTTTTATTTCATGTTTGATAATAATAAACTAGGATCTATTGGCCATGCGAGTTAGGTAATCATTATAATATATGATCATTAAAGTAGTTGAGAAGGTTTCTTTTAGTGGACCATCTTCCTTGGTGAGAGTATACCAACGTTTGGGCCACGCGGGGCCCTTCTGCAGGCCGGCCCAAAAGCTTGCATACGCTAACAGCAGTTGGCCCAGTAAAAGAGAGAATCTAAACTACTTGGTCCCAAAAGCAATAGATAAGAGACAAAAATCGGCAGCCACACTCCCTCCCCCCCCAAATAAATGTACGGAGCCCAATACACATAGTTAATAGGGAAAGCTTTCAAAGCAATGGCAGGTGAATCTGTGCCCTTCACTCCCTGCTCTCAAAGCCCAGCTCCCACACTATGAGGGAATCCGAACCTATCCCCACCCACACACACACCCTAGGGCGGTTGGTTTGTATTAACTCTAATAGCACAAAATTCAATGGGTGTCTCCTCCCAGGATAGAAATCCTGGGACTGCTCTGTCCACATCCTGGGTCCTCTCTCTAGACAGCCACTTCCTTCATGGGATAATGAGTCACCTGCCTCTGTGAGTCAGCAGAAGCCAGTTAACCCTCCTTTCCCCAGAGCAGCTGTTAACGTGGTGCAGTGGGTCACGCAAAGCAGTGCCAGGCTGGAAAGCTGAGCAATGGGGGAGTGACACACAGGCTCAGTGCTTTGGGGTAGTTGTAGCAAGTTATGGGAATGTTCTTTAGGAAAATAACATTTCAAGGGCAACAGTAAACAACTGTGATGATATTAATTGGGATCAGGGGTGTTGCTAGACACTGGCTGGAGACCTGGATATTTGTGACAGACACCTGGACCTCTCTTTCCACCAGAACCCACCCTCCCTGCTCCTTCTGATGGGGCTGCTGTTCCAGCCCTGGGCCTGCTAGAGCAGCAGTGGGGATGGAACTGATGTGTGGGTGCACAGGGGTGGGATGCCATGGGGGTGGCAGGGGTGGGAAACCCAAGTTTACAAAAAAGAGGAAAAATTACAAACTAAAGACATGACAAATTACAAGCTTTCTAGACCCCTTGTGGTAGTACACATTAGCTTCTGCAATGGAATTAGCCAGAAAGAATTTATGAATCTGAACCCATAACTTTCAACCCCTCACCTCTGAAATGGACAGTGACGCTCAAAAAGTGGGACAGAGTTTGCATAAGTGTTACATATATACATATATGCAAATTCAAAATAGTTCATTGCTTAACTATGAACCTGGGCTGGGGGTGGAGATCTTAACTTGTATCCCTACAATAACCTCAAAAGCCAGACAAACCCTTGTTGCCCTGCCAGTCGTTACGTCAAAGCTCAGTCTGTCCCAACACTTCCCTTAACTGCTTGGTCGCCACATCCCCTGCCAAGTGAGCTTCATCGTTTACACACCCTCCTTCTGACAGCAAAGCTTTTCCCTCACTCGAGACATTTCTTCTTTGTGGATTCTCTCTGACCAATAAGTGTAACAGAGAAGCTGGTCTGAAATTTTGTTATGGTTTTAAAAAGGAAGCTTATTTAAAGAAATCACATTGCCCCTGACAAGGTCCAGGTCTGACCTGTCCTTTTAAAAAACAATTTTTTAAGAAAAACAATTTAAAATGATAGCTTCACACTGGTGCTCCCAGAGTTGTTTGGTTTTGTTTTAAATTGCAAAGACTGCAAGAAGAGTAATTAAGGAGAGGACAATAGATAGAGAGTCCCTTATCTATAGCATCGAAGGGGCTGCTTTGAGCCTGCTTGGAGATACCGGCTTGGCACTTCCAGCTGGAAAATCAAACTCATTGTCTAACATGAACATAAGCAGTGCCAGACTGGGGTCAGACCAATGGTCCATTGAGCCCAGCATCCTGTCTCCGACAGTGGCCAATCTCGGTTGCTTGGGAGAAGTAGCCAACAGGTCACGATGGGGTGATCCATTTCCTGTTGTTCACTCCCAGCTCCCAACAGTAAGGGGCGACATTCCCCAAACCTATCTGGCTAATAGCTGCTAATGGACCGATCCTCCAGAAACTTGTCCAGCCCTTTCTTAAACCCAGCTATGCTACTGGCCTTGACCACTTCATCTGGCAACAAATTCCACAACCTTACTGTGTGTTGAGTGAAACAAAATGCTTTCTATTATTTGCTTTAAACCTGCTACCTCTTCGTTTCATGGCATGTCCGCTAGTTCTAGCACTATTTGAGAGAGTAAACAAACATTCCCTATTAACTTGTTCCACATCACTCATGTTTTTATAAACCATCCTATCCCCTCTGTCATCTCTTCTCCAAGCTGAAGAGCCCTACCCTAGCCAGCCTCTCTTCAGAGGGGAGATGTTCTATACCACTTATCATTTTTGTTGCCCTTCTCTACTTCTGTATCTTTTTTGAGATGGGGCGACCAGAACTGCATAGCTTTATATAGTGGCATTATGAGAGTTTTATTCTCTGTCCCTTTATGAATAATGTCTAACATTCTGTTCGCCTTTTTCAAGGCTGCTGAACACTGAGCTGAGGATTTCAATGTATTGGCCACCATGACGCCAAGGTCCTTTTCCTCAGTGGGTAACTCCTAATTTAGAAACCAGCATTGTGTACATAAAGTATGAATTTTTTCCCCCCCTATGTGCATCACTTCACACGTGTCCCCATAAACTTCATCTGCCATTTAGATGCCGTCTCGCAAGCTCCCCCTGCAATTCTTTACAGGCAGCGTGTGTTTTAAGTACCTTGAATAATTTGGTGTCATCTGCAAATTTGATCTTAATGAACTGGAAATGGGAGTGAGGTGAATATATTAAAACACCACCAGTACCACTACGGATCCTTGGGGCATTCCACTATTTACTTCTCGCCATTGTGAAAACTGACCTTTTAGTACTACTTTTATCTTCCTATCCTTTAACCAGTTACCAGTCTGCAATAGGACACTCTTTTTAATTTCCTCAAACATTCCTCTGATGAGGGACCTTATCAAATGCTTTCTGAAAATCCAGATACACTATATCAACCAGCTCCCCCTTATCCACATGCTTATTCACACACTCAAAACATTCCAATAGAATTGTGAGGCATGACTTCCCTTTGCTAAATCCATGTTGACATATCCCCATTAAGCCACGTTTACTATTATGTGCTGTAATTCTGTTTTTAATAATAATTTCCACCGTTTTGCCTGGCACAGATGTCAGGCTCATCCGTTTGTAGTTTTCAGGATTGCCTCTGGACTTTTTAAAATATCAGCGTTACGTTTGCTACCCTCCAGTTCTCAGGTACTGTGGCAAATTTCAGCAGTAGGTTACAGATTACCAGTAGTAGGTCTGCAGTTTCATATTTGAGTTCCCTCAGAACTCAGGGGTGAATACCATCTGGTCCCAGTTATTTTGTTACTGTTTAGTTTGTCAGTTTGCTCTAGAACCTCTTCCAGAGTCACATTGATCTGTGACAGCTCTTCTGATTCATCACCTACAAAGAACAGTCCCAGCATGTGTATCTCCCCAACATCCTCTGCCTCGACGACCAAAGCAAAGAATTCATTTAGCTTTCCTGCAATGGCCTGATCCTCCCTCAACGCCCCTTAAATCCCCATGTCATCTAATGGTCCAACTGACTCTCAAGCAGGCCTCCTGTTTCTGATGTACTTTAAAAAGTTTTTAGTATTAAGTTTTTGCCTCTTAACAAGTCTCTCTTCAAATTCTCTCTTGGCCTGCCTTATTGACATTTTATATCTAATTTGTCAGTGCTTCTGCTCTTTCCTATTTCATTAGAATTAACTTTTCCTTTTTTAAAAGATGCCTTTTTGGCTTTGCCTCCTTCACTTCACCATTTAACCACGCTGGCAGATGTTTGGTCCCCTTGCTACCTTTCTTAACCTGTAGAATACATTTAATTAGGGCTTCCAAGCTGGTGTTTTTAAATAGTCTCTATGTCTCTTGCAGACATTTAACCTTCGCCACTGCTCCTTTTAGTTTCCTCATTTTAGCATAGTCTCCCTTTATAAAGTTAAATGTTACTGCAGTCATTTTAGTCACCATTCTCCCTCCAGTAATGGTCAGAATTGATATTATGATCACTATTGCCAAGCAGCTCCACTACCGTTACCCCTTGCAACAGGTCCTGTCCTCCATTTAGGGTTAGATCTAAAGTAGCTCTGCCTCTTATTGGTTCCAGGACCAGCTGCTCCAGGAAGCAGTCATTTATGGCATCTAGATACTTTACCCCATATCATGCCCAGAGGAGACATTCAATCAGTCAATATAAATTGTTCTCCCTCACCCCCTCCTTTTGTAATGCAGGATTTTACAGCAGTTCTTATTTTATCTGCAGAACAGGTAACAAAAGAGGTGTGAAATCAGGGGCATCCTGGAAAATCGAGGACGCGTGAGGGGTATGATCTGAACTCTAGTGTAAAGCAGAAAACTGCTACTGCATTGCATTGGCCTGTCCTCAGTCCCATCACAACAGACATGTTGACAAAGGGTGTTGGCTTCAGACATCATGCCAGGTACAAAGAAAATCCTTGCTGGAAAAGGCGAGAGCATTCTGGTGTATATCTTGTTGAACAAATCTGTCTGACACTACGTTTGCAACTACCATAGCCCCCACAGGCTGCAAGGCGGCCATCTTTGCTTGCTTCAGAGAAGTGCACAACAGACCATAATCGAGCAATCCATTCCCTGCAATTTACTCACCGCTCATGAGAGTCAGAGGTGATGTTCCCCAACCAGCTTGACTAAGCCATGTATGGGCCTAGCCTTTAGGAATGTATCCAATCCTTTTTTAAAAACTCAGCTATGGCCTTCACAGCATCCTCTGACAACTATTTCCACAAGTTAATTGATGTTGAGAGTGAAAAAGTACTTCCTCTTATTTGTTTTAAATCTGCTGCCAGTTAATTCCATAGAGCATTCTCTAGTACTATTATCTTGAGGCCATGTCTTGACAGATAGAAGTAAACCAAAGCAACTACTTTGATTTAACTAAATTAAAGTAGCGATTCCCCTTCAGTAGCATTTAGACGAATAGTGTAAAATGAAGTGGTACCATATCAACCCCCACCCCAGACCGAGACGTTGCATTCCTTGGCCGCAGTCCCAAGCGGGATCTGCGTGGGATCCGCAGAGCACAATGTGCTCTCAATGAATATGCACAGGATTTGCATTTACGAATTGCACAAGGCATGGGATCGACCCCCACTGAGCCATGATCACCCTCCTCACACCAATAAGTATTCACAGTTACTTCAAAATACAAACCAAGTGGGGAGTATGTACTCCTGACTTTTTTAGGAGTGTATTATTATTCTTCCTACTCCTGATCATCATCCGTTGAACACAGTTTATGTGAATGCATCGGGAGTAAAACAGGAGGGAGGCCCAACTCCTAACTGCTCGTTGGAACGTGAGTAGAGAGAACAGTTCTTCGATCCCACGCTGAAAGTACAATAAAATCTGGCAGAGAGAAAAATCCTTCTGACACTCCTAAGTCTCATAAGGCCTGGGCCACTCCTTTCCAAACCAGTTAGTACAGTATCTGAACCAGCCTTGTAAGGGCCAGCTTTTTGCTGCACATTCATTGTCGTCCATGCTTTACATATTAGCCAGGGGAACTCCAGTGGGTTTTTCCCATGGCGTGAACTACTCACGGCTGTTCTGCCTACATTATAATTGCTAAATTATCTCACCTGGCTATTTCTCAGTACTTTTAAATCCCATGACAGTAGCTTCTGCTTTCTTGACGCACACACGCACCCGCCCATCACAGGGAACATGAGGAACATCAGCTATATGGCCCTGGGGCCTTTTAGGGCTTCACAAGTCAAAATCAGCACCTTGAATCGTGCCTGCGAAGCTACCACCAGACAGTGCAGCCTGGAGCGTCGGTGCAATGTGCTCCTTGCGACCCACCCGACAAAAGGTGGGCTCACTGCGGTGCTCAGCACCAGCTGCAGCCTCCAGGCAGCAAGGGCAGCCGGATGGTTTAATCCTGCTTTGGCACACGGAAGGGACTACATGACCTTCCAAGTCTTCCCAGTACAACCATCTATGCACCTAATTGTAACTCATTCACCCAGCCCCTGGACCACACAATTCCCCACTCCTATACAGGTCTTTAAAAATGCTGCTGGGAGGGTGGTTAAACATCACCTGTTGTCCCTCTCACCAAGCAGCAAAGGAACTTAGATAACCCTTGTTCCTAGTGCTTTCTCTTTGTTCCTTATTACTCAGAGCTTTTGCATAAAAAAGGCTTAATTTCTCTCTTCCTGTTGCTCATTCCCCACCTGGAGTCCTCCTTACGCAACCACCAGAATCCTTTCCACAGTAACCTTGGGGCATTGTTGCCAAGTAGTAGGGGAGGGGGGGTGAGCAGCAGGAAGGGAGAGGCGCTGTTAACCGGGCAAAGCTCCTCAGCAACCAGACCAGGGAGGAGGAGGGGACCAAGGTGGAGCCTTCCTAGACAGGTCAGGTCTCAAATATTTGCATAAAGAGGGAGCTGCCCGCTCCCTCTCAGGCAGCAGGATGTTTGGCTAAATAGATGGGGCTGACGTGAATGAGTGAAAGCAGCTAAGGAATTTGATAATTCTCTCAGTGCAGGCTGAGGGGTGTTTACACAAACTGCGTAAAGGCTGCAGCTGCCTGAGGGAGAGCTGCAACAAACTGACCTTATCATTTCCATTAGGACTCTCCCCTCTTGCAGTCTGACCCAGAGACTCCGTCACGGGTTGGGGGTCCGCACCCCCCCTTTACCAGGGGTGAGTGACTGAGTTTCCCTCGCGCACAGCTCACTTGAACCGTTTTTCTCTCTGGCCGATTCAAGCCTGCCGCAGGGACAACCCCTTTGTCACCCAAGGGCCCGATCCTTCCCGTTTACAAACTCTTTAATCTCTGGGGTCCCAAGAGCTTGAGAACTCTTGTTGCTCACTTGTGTTCCAATGTTAGACACAGACACTTCTTCATAAAGATAAGTATTGATTACATAAATCAATCAACTGTCCCCCTCACCCCCGCTTTAAAGTTAGATGCAGGAAGACGGGGCTGACTAAGGCACATGTTCACCACAGGGAAGACATGGCCAGGATGCATCCATTAAGGTCAGCCTCAGCCCCCTTTCCTCAAAAGGCACCTGCAGGGACTGAAGCCAGCCTTGTTTTCTATGGACAAACTGAAGCACCCTTCCCATGGCTGAGAGTTTGTATCAAGGAGGGTTGCTGTCTTCCCCAAGGTTTTGATGCAACCAGAGCTACACCCCCTTTGGAACATCCTGATGTTACAACACTGCAGGGAGGTGGCCTGGCCATCAAATGGGTCAGGAGAGTCTCTCTGTTCCAATGTGCTCTCCCCAGTGCTGATTTAGCACCTGGAGAAATGCAGGCTTACTCACAGAATCCATCTTAAAACCAGGTCAAACCCAGATGGCTGGTAACCCTAGCTATCCCTACCAGAAAGCCAGGCCCAGGTCAATTTGAAGAGCCCTGCTGGAAGAACACTAGGTCTTCAAAACCCAAAATAGGCATCTCACTACAAACAAGCAACACCCCATTATCAGCATCACCCAACTGCAGAGCTGTTGCTTTGGAAGTACAGGAGGCTGCAAAGCAGCTTCCATCTGTAGCAGGACACCTAAAACTCTGCATGCTATTGTCTGAGGGGAGCGGAGGGAGGAATGAACCAGAAAGAGATTTCTAATGCAGCTGTAATCAGGAACAATGTCTTTTCAGACAGCCTGGCCAGAAGAACCAGACCTCTCCTTAAAGGTGTGGCTGTTTAGGGTAGAAGAGCAAAATGTGAAGCTATACAGATTACAAGACCAGTTTCCTTTCAGCTGGAAAGGGCAGGTGAAAATCAATTGCTTGAGCAATCTCATTTTAAACATTCCTCGGAAGTTTAAGGAAGTGTTGGTCCTTCCTCCTAAAAGGCAGGAGGCAGCGAGTGCAGCTTTGTTCTTAATACCCCAGATATTAACATTTAAGTAGCGTGTAGCGTGAAACGCAGAGAAAGTCGACCTTTGCTTTCGTGCTAATGTACGCACAGCTCTTAGTCATTCTGAGACTGATAAAGATCTCCCAGCCTAAAGACCAGTGTTAGCTTAAGACCAATTAAAAAGAAGGTTCGGCCTGGTGTTTGCCCACTTCAATTCCTACAGATCCTTTTGTACGTGTATGCCCACGCAAACGTGAAAGCCCTCCCTCCTCCTGGGGTAGCTGCACGGCAGACAGTAGGCATGAGACTCCACAGCTAGTCCTTCATCACCTCTGCAATTTCCAGCCTAAACTGAACACCCAAAGGCAAGTTTAAGGGCTTGTTTCCACAAGGTGCTGCACCTTCTGTTCTTAGTAACACCCTTGAGGGTAGCATTCAATGTGAACGGTCCAAGAGGTAGATCATGCCCCCACCTCGAGGGGACCACGTTTGCTACGACCCAATTTCCCCCCCCCCCCCCATTTTTTGTGCATGCTCGCCAGTAAAGCACATGCAAATGGCTAGGTTTGGTTCTAGTGCCACTGCTCAGTACTCTTATTGCTGGTTCTCCACGTGAGTCACTATAAGCTGCTGGGGCCCAGCAAGAAGCATGGGGAGGAGAAAGGCAGATTTTGCTGAGGTCACTCCGGGGCCCAACATTATCCCCCTGCAACAAAACCGGGGTGGGGGATGCAGAGTAGGCCTGGGAGAGCAAAAGGTATCACTGAGCTAGAACAGTGGCAGGGGACAGGGCTGCACCAGGGAGCTTGCCCCCAGCTCCTAATCCCTACAACTGCCCCGCCTGCCCCTATTGATGCTATGCTCAGGAGCCACTCCCAAGCCTCCCACTTGCTTGCTAACTGCTCCCCGCCCCCAGCACCTCTCTTCCTCTCCCCCACAATAACTTTCTTTGCCTGTCGGCTCAGACAATTATCCCAGTGGCCTCAACTGCTAGAAGGGGGAGGGAATTAGAGGGGTTGGGAGAGTCTGAACTCCTGAGTACCTTGCTCAAGAGAGGAGTGGATTACAAACTAAATATGAGCCATCAGTGCAATGCACTTGCCAAAAAATGCAAAATCCCATTTAAATTGTTCCCTTCTTCTTGGGCACTGGTCAGGCCTCCCCCTGGAGCAGCAAGTTCTGTTTTGGACTCCATATTTTAAGAAAGATGTTGAGCTACAGAGGTGTGAACGGGCTTTATCATCTTGTGGTGGTTTTACGGGAAGGGATTTGCCCAACGGTTGTTGATGGGGTAGGAGTTTTTACAGGATTATGTTAATATTCTGAGTTTATTTGGCTATATTGTGGGGGAAGGGATTTGGGGACAGTCATGGGGTGGGGTATGGGTTTGGCAGGAAGAGTAGGGGAGAGGACTTTGCTTAAGTGAGGGGAGGGAGAGAGGCACAGAAGGGTTGGGAGATTGGCTTAAATTGGAGGGGAAAAATTCAGATTAAATATCAGGAAGTCCCCATCCCTCAAATCAGAGGAATAGTTACGCGATGGAAGGCGTTAACCAGAGAGGCTATGAAGTCTGCACGACTAGAAACTTTATGGGAGTCTGGTTAAACATCTCTCTGGGATGGGCGAGATGGAATAGCTTCTGCTTAACAAGGACATAGCTAGAATAGGTATATAGGCAAGTGTAGTTAAGGAGCCCACACTCTGATGCAGGGAGAGGGGAGCAAGAAGTCCCATTCCATCTCCTGTACCAGGGCCAGTCTCCCAGCCTACTCACACCTCTGTGCTTGAGGGCAGGGGGATGGGCTAATTAGTTTTAAAGTACATCCCAGCTTTAACAAAACAAACAAACTTACAATTCTGTTTTCCATAATCTGCACTTAATGAGCACATGCAAATCAGTGGTGTATTTGTTTTGAACCCGCTTGGAAGGCTGATCTCACCACAGGAGAATCATTACCTAATTCAAGTCCTGCCTCGCATCAAGGGATCCCCGCTCTCCCAGCAGCCCCTGCCCTAGGGCTCATCTCTTTTCAAGGAGGGTTAGGGGGAGAAACAGCCTTGCAGGAAATGCCAGCTGCTGCTTCCTGCCCAATTCTCACATACATACAACTTCATTTCTTGGAGCCCTGGCAGGAGGCACAGAATGAATTGGTAAACATGACCAATGAATTTCCCCATGACATAAGCTCCAGGAGAACTCAATATTTTACTTGTGACTGATCCAGTAGGCCAATGCATTTAACACACGGCTGCTCTTAAGGATGTGCTCCAAAGTGCAAGGATTTTTACCACACCAAAGAAAAACACAAAAGCTGCACTTGTAAGTCAGTGGCATATGCTTTCAATACTGCTGCGAATCAGAGTGGTGTCTAAAGCAGGGGATGGGGAACCTTTTCCCTCCCAGAGACCAGTTTGAAAATTAGTACGAGCTCCAAGGGCCGCGGAGGGGTTGGGGCAGGGGTGCTGCTCAGGATGGAGGGAGGAGAGGGTCCAGATCATGGATCTGTGCCATGGCTACTTCCCCGATACTTGTGTGCATGTCCTCCTCTCTGCTCCCTTCACTTGAACTCAGTCTTTCAGTGCTTGAGGGTGGGGACTGGATCCAGGGGCCAGATCCAGGAATTGAAAAAGGACCAAACAAAAACTAGTCATGGGACACGTTTGGCAAGAACAGTTTTTAAAACCTTATAATGGAAGCTTGAAAGGTTATTACAGAATAGTACTTCAAAGAGCCTCAGGTGCTTAAAAAATTTCCATTTGGATGAGCTGGGTAGCTCACCTAAGGGTTAGTGCATTTGTTCAAGCTGTAAAGGAAACACAGTAAGACAGGTGGCTGAGAAACAGGGGACAGTGTTTGCCCAGCAGCTGGCATTTCCTGCAAGGCTGTTTCTCCCCCTATCCCTCCTTGAAAAGAGACAAGCCCTAGGGCAGGGGACAGCTGTTTTAAGGACTAGAGGAAACCTATAGCTTGCCTGTCACAGGGACATTCCCATCGCTGGTCATATTCAAAGACCCCAGAAGCATATGGCCTACAAAAAGCAAAGAAAAGGCCCTGCTAAAATGGCATCTCCTGGAGGCAATGCAAGACCTATTTATTTGGCCGGCGGGGATAGGGTTGGGGATGCTGTTTTTGAAAACAGCGTAGGTTTTTAAATTAGTTCTCTCATGTTTTTATGAACGCTGTGCTCTGAGCTTTAGGAGAAGAGTGGGCTATAGATTGAAATAGATACACTACACATTTTGAATCTTGTTGAGCTAATGTCTGCTTTCCTCTTCTGTAACTCATGCCGGGCGTGGGCATGAAATGGTAGCAATTAAGTGGTGGCTGAATAGGGGCTGGAGCAGTTGGCAATACTAGATCACCTTGCAGCTAGCCTTCTCAAGACCTGCTGAGACTTCAAAAAAAGAAAAAATAGCTACCTTGGCTACGTGGATTGACTGCCAATTGCTCCTTTTTTGTATGACCCTCAAGGGAAGTGTGCATTAATAATGTGTGGCAGAAGGCAAATGAAAAGCAGAGGAAAGTAAAAAGGCTTTACTGGTCCCCATCCTAACAAGTTAGCATTCAGATCTCTCTTGCAGCCTAACAAATACTTGCTGAACCCAGTGCAGCACATTCCAGCTGTTCATACTTCTGATCTTCTCTGCCCAGGAAGAAATTTCATAAAATCAATGTTTCCTCACCTCTCATCAAATTTAGCTCAACCAGCTTTAGCTGCATGAACTTCATTCAAAGAAGGAATCGTTCACTCAAAGACCAAGCCCTGTATTTTCAGAAAGCAGGAATGGTTTTTGTACTGAAGTCGAGTTACAGACTAATGAAAGTCTGTCCCCCTCTTGGCGTGAAGCACACAGACAGCAATCCAGGAGGACAAGAACTTTGCATGCAGAAGTGGAATCTCCATGTTGGAATGAAACAAGGGAAAACATTTTGCCTTAGGAGATGCATTTATTTTTATTGGAATAAATATCAAGCCATCAGTTTTGCAAATCACTAGGTCTGAAAAGCCTTAATTTTTAAAGTCTGTATTTAAGCATCACAGGATCATTTTCCCCAGCAGTGTCTGGTGAGAAAAGAGAAGAGACCAGATCGAAAATATTTTAAAAAACCCACACACCCTTGGAAAGCTTTCAAAATACCAGCCAAGCTTACCGTCAGAACAGGACTGCAGAGTAGCACCCACCCCCCCCCCCCCAGGAAAGCACACACATTGATTAGGTTAGCATTCCCTAAGATGATGAATTCACCTAAGACTTTGGATGAAAAAGGTCACTAAAGTCACACAGTGCAGGAGTAATATTTCTAGAGATGTGTTTCCTGCCCAAGCAAGGCCCTTTTACATTGCTGTGGGAGCATCCTATGCCCACCCAAGTCAATGGTGAAGGATGGTGCCCTACGTAAAGCACAGCAGCTTTAAAGTGGGCACAAGTTACACTTACTCTCACTTAATTCTCACATGGACAGAGCAGTGTAAGAGGGTCTTGGTGCCACCGAGAAGGCCGCAAATAATTTGGCAGACAGATTTTTTTGGAGGGAGGGAATTCCTCAGGAAAAACCCATAAATCTGGTGGAATCGGCAAACTGCAGTGTCTCCTTAACACCCTCTATGTGTACCTCACACAGCTGTAAACGAGGTGCGTCTAAAAACACTGATTGTAAGGTTTAAGTGTTAGTCAGTTTAAACCAAATAGTCATGTCATGTTTTTGGGAACGTCATAAGCACAGGATGCATGACTGTACCTTTTTTTGTATTGCTAGCCATGTTTGGGGGGGGGGGGTGGAATATTACTAGGACAGATTAACTTCCAGAACCAGGATTTCCCCTAAAAGACTTTAAATTGTCTGAAAATCTTTTAGCCAAAAGTTTTATTTTGAAAAGTCTCCCTGAAGTCCTCATCTATTCAGTAACACACTAACAGGTTATTTTGATCTTTGTAAGCCTACAAATATCACCCACAATCTGAGATACAGGGGTGGGGCATTTTTGTGTGTAAAAAGTAGTTAATTAGCAGAGATAGGCTACATTAAAAGAAGCAGTTTTAGGACAGGTTTACACCCCCGGTTATATCCATCCTAAGCGTTAACTCACTTCGATGCCTGTTGATGTTCAATGACAGTTTGAAATGGATGAGCAAAACACGGTCAGATGAAAGATACCAAAATGTCAGACAGCCTACCGACTGTTGTTGCCATGACATCCAACAGTCAACATCAGTCTGATAAGCTATCCGACAGGATGGTACAGCCATGGAGATGTCACGACGGTAGGCAACACAAGTGGACAGTCAGGCAGGGTTGAACACAATACAAACTTGCTGCACCTTGCTTGAGAACTTGCTACACTAAGAGGCAGAGACATCTTTTGAATGCATTGGCTCTTAAAGATGATGGAGGCACCAACACCTGATTAAATAAAAGTCAAGTTACTCTTCAATCCCCTATGACAATAAGTGCATGTTCTGACTAGTTCAATAACAGTTTGGAAAGCATCCTATATACTAGCAGCAGAATAGAGACCTACTTAGTAAGGACAGAGTCCAGGTGACTTCTTTCAATGTTAAATCCAGGAAATGCACAGGTTTGTAACAATAATAAAGTGAATACCTGATAGTTAAAAATAGATTTTTATGTTCTTTACTGCAGTTGAGTTACACTGCTGCATTTCACATCCACACTCTGATTTCCTGTATCAGTCAGGGTGCCGTGCATTCGCTAGCCCTGGTGTGGAATAAACATCCAAAAAAGTTGCATTTAAAAAAAAAAAAAAAAAAAGTCTAACGTCATTCAGCTGGCCTGTTCCAATAAATAAATCCATTGAGCCATATGTTCTGCAAGGTGCCAAGCCCATGCTTGCTAGTTTCTTCTTCTGTGCAAGAAGTTCTTGTGAAAAATCAAGAACAAAAGGCCTAAGCCCTTTCTGTGCAGGAAGGATTAGCAAGCACGCAACACACAGGGGAGAGACTTAAAGAAACCAAAGCAGCAAGATTACACACGAAAGGTGTGGAAGGAGGAGGACCAGCTTAAAGGACTGACACGAGAAATTCTGGAATGATCAAAGATGACTTTATAAAGTTTTTTTTTTATATAGACTTCATTCTAAATATACAGAATAAAAAAAAGTCAGCTCCAGCAGTTTTGACATTAACTGTCTCTCTGCTCACACCGTTATCAAGTTTAAAAGGGTGGCCTTCCAATGGAGAAGAGGGTGCGATGTAAACAGGGCATTTCAAAGAGCTCAATGGACTAAGTGTGACCATGAAGGACATGCATGACCGTTACCTCATCTATTACCCATTTATATACAATGAAGCCGCCCTTAAAATGTTACCTTTTGGGCTGGCTTTAAGTTAGGAAGGAACCCCAGGGTTGTGCTGGCTGTCAAGCCATCTGTTTTGGAAGTCCCTTGGAATGGAAAGCACTTAATGTTAAATGTTGGTTTTAACACCACACATGCCACCCCATAAAGTAAAACTCAGACTGAATTAAAGAGCGGGTACGTTACCTTAACATACGCACAGTTGTCAATGAAAGTTCTGCACTAGTAGTTGAATTACTTTCAAAAAGAAATTAAAAACTTATTACAGCTGGAAAAAAATTGATTTTTAAAATTTCCCTCCCTCCCGGTTTCAAATAATGCCAATTTTTAATGTGTGGTAAGAAAGACCTGACTGGCTTTCTGCTAAAGCCCATTTGAAAACAGGTATTCCTCTGCTCATTTCGTTTTCTCAGAGTACATTTGCTGCTGCATTCGCTTGGCATAGCTTTGAGCCATGGAGTTGATTATGGACAGGATGAAATAACAAACCATGACAATCACCAACTTCTCAAACATCCAGGATAACCAGTTCTCGCCCTGCAGAGACAAACAAGAAACAAGGAGGGAAATGCAGATTAGCAGTGGGGACACAGATGAGAAAGCACCTCTGTGTGACCCAAGGGAAATCATTAAGCCACCCCAACCGCCTGCAATTCAGCAGGCTTGAAACAAAAACCAGCTTGAACAGACAGGATGCCAGCAGCATCTTTTACAAAGCTAACTTTAGCCTTTTAAAAACACAATAAAGAAGGAGCTGTCAGATCACTTCAGGGCACATAAGAACTCCTTGAATAGGAGCAGGGTGGAAAGGGATAAGTGATATATTATCCCTGATTCTTGTCCCTGTGTAATATGGATTCAAAAAATTCCAGATTAGCACAACCCGATCTCAACAATAGAGCATTAACCGACTGTAGGTTTAACTAAACTGCCATCTATCATTTTGGATTCTTTTTTATTAACTTCAGTAGATTCTACAGCATTTGCCCTTCCTGTGCTTTGGGAAACTTTTCCAACTCAGCATGTCTGTTTTGGTCAAACGGGGGCAGCAATGCTCTGCACCAGGATCGGTTCAGTGTGTAAAATGTGCTCCTGCTTGGATAGACTACTCTGATCTTCCCGTGGCTATCTGCCTTACTGGTAAGAATTAGGAGAACAAATGCTTATAAGGAAGAAGACATATAGCTCCAGTTAAATCTGCATTTTAATACCCACTGTCTATGAAAATATAGAGAGGTCTAACTGAAGATTTAATGAACCCTTTAGCTATGCAACTTGTGGGACATTATAAGGATGCTTACAGGAGGGTTCTTCTTACCTAATCACCATGTTTTACTAATATCTCCTCTCAAGCTTTTAAGGGTTATGTTTAAAGGAAGTCAATTATGAAGGAGATTCATATCCTTTAGACTTGAACAGCATTTGATCCAGCAGATAAATAAATTTGATTCTGGGATAAACTCTCCAGAATTTATGCATGGGAATTAAAAATAAATTCTTTATTCTCAACTGTTTGTACAGATTACACCATGCACAGAGCGGGCCACTGGTAAGCTTCTGTTATTTAGTTAGGGATTGAACAATAACTGGGCTAAACATTCCAATATCCTATTTTTTCCTTTTGAGCTTTAAACTTTTTTTTGTTTTAAACAATATTTTTTCATTAGAAAAATTACATTTGTAGATCTTTTTAAGTTGGAATTGAAAGCAAATAAGAAAACTGGATACAAGGGGCAGCCAGTAGAAAGACACAGAAAAAGGGAGTATTTCTTACCTGTGGGATACCGTCTGTCTTGTGGTGGAGTTTCATCCGTTGAGCTTCTAAGTATTCTTGAAATGGCTTCTGAAGAGAAGGACCTATAATTGGGACAGCACTGATACAATTTTCATCCCAAGGAACAAGACAAAATTTTCAGAGAGGAAAAAGAAAATTTTAATTTTTTAATTTTTGTTTAAAACTTACCACCCTTGATTAAAATAAAACGAAGCTCATGTCACACAGGAGGCTTAAATAGAACCACACGTGTGCTACTGGTTCCCCTGGAGAAGAGAGAATTCTCTCCCCCCAAAAAGAATGCCTTAAAAATGCATTTTGCAGCCAAAGGCTGATGAGAATTAGAAGCAACATTCAGATGTTCTATACTTCTGGACTTCCTGAAAAGCCAGGGAGAAGCTGAGCTGGGAGGCTGTGCACTGCTGCACTGCTGAGAGAAAAATGAATGACTTCTGAGAAGTCCCACATTTATCACCGGCAGTTCCTGTAAGAACTTGTTTGAACCGATTAATAAGGAAATGACTTGTGCTTGTGTCATCCCCCCAGTTAAAAAAGAAACTGCCTGCCCTATGACTTGCCCCATCATCTCAAAAGGAGGCGGCCCCTTTCTCAAACTAAGTCCTTATTAGGACAATCTCTGCGTCATCCTTATCCAAAAAGAATGCATTAGCCAAGTCTGCAGGCACCTCCCACCAGTCAGAAGTCAGTGATTAACAAAGGAACAAAAGAGGAACTCTGAACCTTGTTCTGAATCATTTCATGGTTTATGGCAGATGACTTGCACAGAAACTACAGTATGTTACTAAACACCTTGTTCTGCTGAGAGGAATAAGGATTGTTGATTGATAAGCTCACGCACTCAGAGCCCTCTCCCTTTCTTCTGGGCTAAAGCTTGGCAGGTTTTAAGCAGGATAGCTACCAGGTTCCATTCTGCACATAATGCAATTGCAGTTTGGGACTATTCTAAATTAGACTCCCCTAATTTTCTTGTTTCCATTATCACCCACTGCATGCCACCAACAGCTATCAGACAGGACCACTGCCCCATAAATGCAGAGGGACCTAGTAGAACATTCACATTATGACCCTGGGCACTTTCTTCTGCCTTGTCCATACTAAATAAGATTCTCACGCTAATGGGTACCCTAGCATAGGGGTGTGATCCTGATCCCACTGAAGTAAGTGACAAAACTCCCATTGGTTCTAATGGGCCAGGATAGCACCCCAAGGCTCCTAAAATGATCTCTAGAGAAAATTTGGTTACTGTTACACCTTCCTACTTGCAGATATTTTTAAGTTTCAAAATCATGTTTGTTTTTTTATTTTTTAAAAAAGGAAGAGTCCCTTCTAGATTAAATATCATCTATCTCCTTAGAGAGAGAGCTGTAGATTTGATAGTTCAGCCCTCTCTTACTCCATTTCATGGAAGGTTTTATAAAACATGCTTCAAATCAATCAATCAATCAATCAAGAGATGAACAAAGCTTTAAACTAAGCAATCTTTCCTTCAGTTAATGTTGATGGTTACAATTTAAGATTGCTACCACCTCAGTATCCTGTGTCCAAAAATGCATCTTAATGGATAACTTTTCCGGGGAGGAATACATTATAATGGAGATCATCAACCCTAGTAACTACAATTCTAATGTTTAGAAATTTAATTATTCTAGATTAAAAACTCATCTCTAACCAGTTTGGTCTCCACTAGTTAAGCAATATTCTTGAATGCTAAGTTTTTCTATACATTCAATGATTCACAATCAACTCGGTATGAATTGCCAAGTAGATTTCTGTGTCTGGGCTGGTACATTTTCCTAACGATTTTGCAAGGCAAATAAATTGATTTTTTTCCCCTTAAGATGAGGATGAAGCCTGATTGAATAAGCCGATACTCCAAAATTCCCCCATTAGAAATTTTTTCTGAATGACTCGCTCCCTAGAACGAGTCACCATTTTCAAAACTAGCGCACTGGTACTTTTAGTAGGACACAAGACAAAGGAGAAGGGATTGCAAGGTAATCTTTTGCTTCTGAAACTTTTATATGAACTTTACATTAAAAGTGCTTAAATGAGGAGAACTCAATGACTAACCGAATAGTTATTAAAATCCTTTAAAGACTAATCAGTTTCCCACAGAAACCCAAGGGCAGCACAATGAAAATTAAGGAGCTCAGAGCTTTCAGATGAGTGAGTTTACTACTAATGCCATCAGCAGTGTATTTTAAAAGAATTCACAATTGTAGAAATATCTGCGTAGAAGGTCAATGGAGCACGTTCTTTATACAGCAGACATTTTATAAGTTATGTTGTGGTCTTTTGGGGGCTGTTTATTAACGGATACAATATTATCTGGCTGCCTGTTTACACATGTGGGTTTACCAGAGAAGTATGCATCAGAAGTGTTAACAGAGAAAAACTTAGAAAATAGCAAACTTCTGCACTGATTCACAATACTAGAAGCGAGATTCTTTTCAACCTCCAGAAGTTAGTTCTGCTTATCTTTGAGATCATAATTTCTGTAATCCTTCAGTTAATCAGAATTTTTCTTACTTTTTTAGTTCTGAAGGGCACCTTTTACTGCATGTAGAGAACCCAAGTAAAGAATTTCAGGATTTTTAAATGTTTAAAATTCAGTAGCCAAATTGTGAATCCAAGATCATGTGTGCCAAATGTAGAGAGAAACTTCTATTTCAGCCACTAACTCTACAAGCACAGCTATGGGTGGGTCTGGATTTCTGCGGCAGTTTTCATGAATTCCACCTTATTGCCAGGGCGCAGTTGTGACAGTAGCTGCGTCAGCGTTTTACATCACTATCCTGCGTCTCTCGGCAACAGTTTAAGATGCAGCCACAGTACGTTTCCAGATTTTGAGATGCGAACCATGCGCATCACCATATAAGCCTTCTGAACAAAGAAAGGTGGTGGAAGAAAACCCCAATTATCAATTAGCCCCATTTACCATCCTGCTCAGATTCTCTCAACTTCCATTCGTTAGAAGACAGCTTACTGTCTTCTATGGAAGAAACAATAATTTAACCTAATGTGATACAAGTCTTTAAGAATGCTTTGCTAGTCAGCACAATCTGTAAAGATTCTTGCCTCTCAATTAACACAGGTTGCAGTGAATTGACTTTAGTCTTCACACAAATCTAAAATAATTTACTAGAATGTCAAATTACAATTATGAAGCAAATTTAATGAGGCATTTTTATTTACTCATTTTCAAAATGAATTTTGCATTGTATCCTCATCACTGGTACAAATGGAGACATTAATTTGGATCTGGAATGAGGAATTGCAAAGGTGTCCAAATGTTGACTGCCTGTAAAACCCCCAAAATCATACACTTGCTTTTACTTTGTTACAACCCACTTGTAAAACTGAATGTCAGACAGGGAGCTAGAACTTGATTCTTTCACAAACTCTCCCAGAAAGTATACTGTGTTTGCTCAAAGTTTAGCAATGTTTCATAGCTTGTCTTAATTTGTAAAAAAAAATGGAAGACAAATGTTCTCCGATATTAAAGAGATATATAACTATTTTGTTCACACCATGAATCTGTTTTTATAAAAAATGGTTTCTCTGCTTATCTGGGTAGCTTTAGTAGTTCAAATGATTATTATTTTTTTACAAAAAACAATTTGAATGACAAATTATGTTTCAAAACATCTGAAAATTCTTTTATACATTTCTTATAAGAGAAACAAAGCTTTATCATGCCTATATGTAAGTTTTACTTTCCAGGTAAAGTGCTAATTTCTGATATGGGATCAGCCACTGGCTTTGTTCATCATTAAAGCAGCTGGATAAACTTTTAATAAGGCAGCATTTGAAGAGCTTAATTTAAAAAAAAAAAAAAGTGGCTAAAAGAGGGTCTGACAGCATCTGCTGAGCAGAGATCAAATTTAACCAATTTCCCACAATTGTTTATTTGGAAGAAATGTTTGTGCTTTTGCTACCAACACACTTTAAATTGATCCCTTTGTTTATAGCACATCATCACAATGTTCTCTGTCAAAATCAGTACACTGTACTAGGTCTTTTCCTGCCCAAAATCATTGCCTTTGCCATTAAGAATCTGGTTCACACTACACATTAAAGGATGGTTCAGATTTAAGCAAAATTAAAGGTTAAATTAAATCTTTGTAGGTTATAGGTAAATTTTCCTTACTAATGCTATAAAGAGAAACCCCAAATACAAGGTGTGAATAGTGTTTAAAAAGATGCTTAAGAACATACAAAATATAAAATACTCCATCGCAAAGTTGTAATGGGTCAAATTTTCAAAATGCCAGCATAACTAGTAGCCCATGACCTATTTTCAAAAGGGACGAGAAGGCCAAGTCTTGGATTAAAACGGTTAGGCTCTTGGATATTTTTAAAAGTTAAAGCAATTTTGAATTTTCCTTCCAATGTAACTAAATGTACAAAATATTTTTTAAAACCTTCTATGTACTGTACACTCCTATTTTATTCCCACCCTCCTCAGAATATACTTCTATTGTGTGTGCTTTTTACTAATACAGTTGCAATCAATGAACTTTCATAAGCTGTTTAAGTGTCTATCTGAACACTTTACAAATTCAAATTTTAAAAGAAATGAATAAATGTTATTAAAATTCAAAATAGCCATTATACAAGGGGGCTACACCTTGCCATCCAGGGTGTCCCTAAGAATCTGGCTGATGGAAGCTACTACAATTACTTATTTCGATAGTGTTACTAGGTGTACACAGCCCTTTAGAGTCAGACATTTAATTTGTAAATTTTGTTGGAGATGGGTCCCTGCCCAGTGGGCTTACAATCTAAGACAGGCAAGGATGAGGGGAACCCACAGGGAAAGACAGTCACACACATATTCCCATTTTACAGATGGAGAAATTGAGGCTGAGAGGTGGTGACTTGCTCAAGGCCACCCAGTGAGTTCATGGCTAGGGTGAAACTCAAACCCTGGTCTCCCAGGTCCAAATCCAGCACCTTATCCACTACACCACACTGGATCTTATACTTCTTACTGAAACCTAGAAGTCAACAGGGGAGACGTATCATTTGATCTATATCCCTTTATACTCTTCCCCTGTAGTATCTCATGCTCACCATCTCTAGAGCAAGGATGCTGGTAATTTAGACCACTGGTATAAACCAGGACAGCAGCTCTTGGTTTTAGCCAGAGGCAGAGAGCTTTAGGCTTGGGGACCAAATGCCACTAACAGTTTTTATTTGGCCCCCTTTCCAGTTCCTACCCCCAACCACTGGAAGAATAAACTCGGGGCAAGGCAACAAAGAGGAGGGCATGCCCACAAGACTACAGGATGGATCCATGGCACAAATCCATGATCTGGACCCTCCTCTTCTTCCCCGTACCGAGTACACTCCTATGCCCAATTTCTCCTTGGGGCTTGTACTAACTTTCAAAGGCCTCAAACACTCCCACCCCACCTTGTATAACTGAGTCTCCATAGGTTGTTGTTATTATTATTATAATAAACGTTTATATAGCGCTAGACGTGTGACCTGGTGCTGTACAAATCAGAGAAATAGACTGGGCTTCTGTCGACCAAAGGGTCCCACAACACCCCTCCCCCTGGCAAGCTTGTGTGTTCCTTAACCCAAGTTTGCCTTGTTCGGTAGCAACTCACACAACTACTCATTTCCCTGCTCTTCAATGACCCTTCCATTCTTTACCTCCATGTGCTATTTCCCACAATACAAAGGACATGGAGGAATGCGCTTGCGATATCTCTGTATGTGATTTTCTGCTAACAGCACGGAGAGAAGGAGCACCCTCTGGACCCCAAACTACGGTCATTTTTAAAAGCAGAAGTGACAAACAAAATCGTGTCTTCAGGATTGAAGCTTGCTCCAAGTTAATCAAGGCCACGTTTGATTACGAGTACAAACCTACTCGTTCACAAGTACAAAACTAAACTGATTTCTCAAAACCAAACCAATTATTCTGGTTTTAGCAACTCACTTCAGTATCATTCAGACGACACCCCTAAACGGAGTTACTACTGCCGCCATCTACTCCTGCAGCGGGCACCTGTGTCATGAAAGCATGCAGGATGGCCTCTCTCTTCATGCCTTGTATGCAAAGCATTCTGGGACGGATTCCATAGATTCCTCAGCAGGGGAGACACTTAGCGCACAGCCTGGGAACCATTTGTATCAAGTGCTCACCAACCCAACACAGAAAGGGTTCACATTATGAGGTACTTTGGTTTAGAAAGGGAAGGGGATTCTGTTCTCCTGGTCTTTCCAGAGAGCACACATTGCTTCCTACTCCTGAATACCTTCACTTTGTTGTTATTGTTATTATTATTATTATTATTATTATTAACAACAAGCATTTATATAGTGCCAGCAATGTACCTGGTGCTTTACAAAGGATGTGTGAATGATGTACAATCCAATTAAGGACTTATTAAATTGATCTAGCTGTTTGTGTGAACGTGGCCAAGGTCACACCATTGCTACTTGGTAAAAACAGTTCCTTATTAGCAAACCCTCAGTGTAAAAGATGATCAAGTAACAGTGCAGGGACAATTTTAGCTCAACACACCTGTTCCGTTTTACTGAAAGTTAGTTAACAGCTTAAAGCCCTAACTCAGCAAGTTACCATGAACATGCCTCAATAACACATAAGCATGTGTTAAAGGGTTATGTTGAATCAGGGCCTTCGTGACTTAGTGTTCATTTCATATCACAATAGGCAGTGAAACAGAACAAGCCACCCCATTTTGAACTGTGCACAGCAAGACATGCCAAGCACCAGTCCAGAACTACGGTCACATCAGAGAACATATGGCTCATTTTTATCCTAGTAAAGGGAAAGTAATGTTTAACCGTAGTGCTGAATAAATTATTCAAAACTATAACCAAGGCTTTAAAAGTGTGATTTTATGGATGGTGTAAGACTGAGTCAGAAGTCACATTTTGTGAATGCTCTCTTTAAATAAATACACCCTTTCCGTTAAGCTGAAAAGAGACTGTTCTCTGCTAATGAGGAGTGGGGCTTGTCCAGCCTGTATTGACTGCTAAACACATGGGCACTGTCCTTCTTTAAAGGAGAGATTATTCCACAATTAAACACTTCATTGGAAAAAGCCCCCAACACCACGTTTTGCTTCACATTTCCAGGATCTTACACATGGGGCCAGGAGCACCACATTCATAGTATGGTATTGTGTCAAATAACTCAGGGATGGAGTCTATAAAACAGCAGCCCAGCTGAATTGTCCACAGGAGGCCCATCCTTGAATCAATCCTCCTAGACTTTATCCTGATTCTTACAACATAAAAAGGGAGTCTCTCTGAAAGTTACTAAATGAGTTAGTCCAGCTCCTGGCTTCGTGGCGGGTTAATGGTAGAGAGTCTCTAGACCAGCACATGCAGGGTCCAACTCGGATTCCAGTTGTGGGTCAAATCATAGCTGGGGGAAAGCATTATGAAGTAGCCATTTTAGGTGGATTACCCTTAAAGAACAACGCACCAAAATGATAATAGTTCTGGAGATCAAGTCAGTCTTCTGTGATGTACTAAGGAAACAAAAAAAAACACAACCCTTTACAGGGCTGGATTCATGCAGGGGGATTTAAGAGTTCTGGATTATGAGGATTCCCCATAAGTAGGGTGGTCACACCTCCCCTTTAAAAGAGGACACTTATGAAAAGTACATGTTGCAGGACTGCAATGGTTCCAGTGGAGGAGCCCTGCACCATGAATTTTTCATAAGCGTCCTCTTTTAAAGGGAAGGTATGGCCACCCTACCCAGAAGACTCCAGCCTCTCCCCAGAGATCAGAGCTGAGGCTACTGCAGGAAGAACCAGATATGCAAAAATGGATTTCCACAACCACCCCCAGATCCCCAGCCTTAAATCCAGCCCAGGGTAGAGAGTACCTCAGATGTTTGAGTTTCCATCCTTCCCTAACTCTCCTCCTTCCACCAGCTATGGATCAGAGGAAGAAAAGTCCTGCTTCCTGAGATCTGCTGGTACTAACGCACCGGCTTCCATTACTACCAATAGCTAGATGGTCTTTAGCTTCTACGCTACTGTGGGAAGGAAGCCTCGGCGAAAGCAGATCCGGCACATGTTAACCGCATGCAGCCAAAAGGAAGACCAGACTTTTGCAGGTCTTGGTGACTTCGAGATCTTCTCAAAGTTGCAGGTTAGACATTCCTTATCACAGCACAATGTCTAGATAAATCTCCATGGTGCACCTTTCCTTAAGAAGATGAAGTCACACGTTTCCACTGTATAGATGTTGTTACCAGAATTTTATGAATAGGTTCTAAACCAGGGTGGGGAACCATTTCCCTCCCAGGAGCCACTTTGGAAATTATTTATTTAAACTTCTATCCTACTTTTCCCCTATGGCTCAGAGAGATGTTACAACATTAAAATCACATAAAAATAGAACTGCATTAAAAGCATATAAAAATCCCACCCCCCAAACCCACCACTATCCCAACCTACCAAATGCCTGACCAAAAAGAAAGGTTGTACACTGCCTTTTGGAAACCCCCAGATTCAGGCTTTGGAGAATCTCCAGGGGAAGGGAGTTCCAAGAGATGAGGACAGCGACTGAGAACTCCTTTATACACGCCCTTGCCATACAAACCTGCTGGGCAGATGGAAGTCGCAAGAGGGCACTCCCACCTTGACCAAGCACGTGGCGGGAGGGAGGTACAAGCTCTGAGGGCCACGCAGAGAGTTGGGGGAGGGGACGATTAAGGGGTGCACTCCAGATCATGAATCTGTCTCCTGTCCTTGTGTCCATGCCCTCATCTCGGCTCCCTTATCCTGAGCTCACACTTTCAGGGCTTGGGGGTAGGAACTGAATCCAGAACTGGAAAGAGCTGCACAAAATCCAGCTGCAGGCCACATTTGGCCCCAGGGCCTGAGATACCTTACCCATGATGTTTATGGTTTTTATTAGAATTTTATGGGTAAGTTATAAACTCTTCTGAACAGGCCCTAATGGAAAAACTGAGCCTCTCTGCCCTAGCTGGTAGAGCCGATGGGCAGCCACCATCCTGTTCCCTTGCTGTCTGGACATCTCACCTTTTCCTCCTTCTCATTCATCTGAACCTTCCAATGGTTAATTTTTTTTCCAGACAGTGATCTAAACAGACTTAACGGTTAGTATTTCAAATGAGCTGTCATTTCCTGTGCTGATAAAGATTCTCACAGTATTTAAAACTAGCCATTTCCCTGAGGCTCCACCAATACCAGGGCAAAATTCATGGTGAGTCAGAGTGAGCCTGACTCAATTGTGACAGACTGCACTGCAGCAAAGCCTGGACTTACTTCAAAAACTGCCGATAACTCAGAGCACGAACAGAGATCAGCTGGCATTAACCCACTGGCTTTCATTAGTACCAACGCCATACTGGTTGAAGATTTCAAAATATATTGGAGAACATAGTTTTTTTGGTCTGGACTGGGAACATAAGGCATTTCCAGAACAAAGGTTCTGAATGAGAGATGTTAGCTATTATAGTTTTGCCTGGCTACACTCCATGCTTGAGGAAGGGCCCCGGGTGTCCCGAAGCGTGCTTATTTCCACCAACAGCAGCGGGCCCAATGAAAGATAATTCGAACCACTTTGCTTCCCTTTGTCACTTGGGACCAACACAGCAGCCACGCAATCTCTCTGAACTAGCTAGAGAAGAGGAAGCAGAAGGAACTGAATTAACTCTGGGTCAAAAAAAAAATCTTTAAAAATAAATAAATCTAGAGTTCTTGCCTATACATCCATTCTGATCAGACAAATAAGAGATTATGGGTAATTTCAGACGCTTCGGGATCACAGTGGATTCAGGGTGGTGGCCATGATCCCGTGAACGTCTGTTTGAGCCCCGCCAGATGTTCACCCCGGTGAATTCCTGATGGGGTTCAAAGCGAACTAAAGGACGGCCAGTCTGATCCGAGACGGATCCCGGTCCAGGGTGCAGCGTGGCGGGCCGAAAGGCCAGTCACATCTGAAATTACCCTATATTTTCAAATCAAGTATCTCCTTGCTACAACCCTGCAATTAAAGCTACCCTCTAAAGGTTATTCTTTTAGGGAAAGTGCTCCAATACACAATGACCAAAGCTACTGGGCAAAACCTTTTCCTTAAAATATATTATATATATATATATTATTTTTTTTTTAAAAAAGGTTCTCATGCTAAATGCTAACTTTTTCAAATGAATAAAGTTGTTAATGCCGCTTACGCTGAATTGTTCACACAATATGGAGCACTACTGTGGTTATTTGGAGGGGAAAAAAGTGTTCTAATTCTTTCTAAATGTACATCTTTCCAGTATTCACTTGCCAGTGTAGATTGAAATCCTCCAAGATGTTTTCAAATAAACTATTATAATTCTGCTGTAACCCATCTGAAGGTTTTAAGACCAAAACATCTAGAATTTCACTCACATCTGTACACCTTTTCAAACGAGTAAAACCTTTGTGTGCGTCTGTGTGTGTGTCAGGGTTACCCCATTGTGCACAGCTGCATCGCGAACACAATCCCACAGGTTTCTGATATACTTGTGGGAGGGGCACCATTGATTTACTGTACTAGGAAATGCCAGGTGTATTGTTGTAAGACTTCAAAAAGCAATTCTCTCTCGGGAGACTTTGTTTAAGAGTCCCTGCTGAATTGGCAGCCATTTCGGTTTAATTTTCAATAGAATTTTTAACAAACAAGACTACCTGATAATTAGAAGCAATTCTTTTTTTTTTTTTTTTTTTAACTGTTTAAAAAGAGAAGCCAGCTCAACAGAAATCAGGAGCTAAATTAGTGCAGAGGCTTTTGTGGAAGACAAAAGACCCACGTAAGGGCAAAAGGAAGGATTGGCAAAGCTCATCCAGTCACTTTGAAGGACTGAAAAATCAAAGTGATGGGAGATTTGACCATTTAGTTTAGCAACCTGCCTCTCACACCCCACCCTTCCCTTAATGAAGGGAAACGTCCCTTACAGGTAAAGAATTAATTACAATTCATTTATTACTCAGTGGGTTTGTCACAAATTTTAACAGCACAATAACCCCTCCAAGCCTGAATTCATAAACTTAGCAAGTCAAATGAATCCAAGTTGGTTTCACTGAAGCAGTTTAATTCCGATTCAGATTTGTCTGGGGACGTTGATCCACCATAGGTGAAGCTCCAGATTGAGAAAATTCTTACGTATTTGATAGATCAGTGACAAATTTCGCTGGGTTAAATTAGCAGGAACTGAAGTTTAATCAGCATTGACAATCTAACTTCCAAAAGCCACATTCTGGATCTCTGTACAAATGGCACTGATGGAATTACAATTTTTATGTTGGACTCTCAACTATTTAGTGAACAATTTGGAGGAAAGAACAAGAGGAAATTATGCAGTTGCATTTCTTTCTCCAGCTCTATTTGTCCTGATAATTAATCTGCACCAATATAGATATCACTGAATGCAAGGATCCAACACTTTTCCCTACGGGAGGTTGATTCTGCCAGCAACTGGGGCAGAACTATTAGACCAGTGCTCAGAACTAGGAGTTTCTTATTTGCAATTCAGGCGAGATGCTTCCTGGAAAGATCCAGCGATGATTAGTTGGATATCAGCCTTCATGCAAAGGGATCCCCAAGCATTTGATTAACAGATCAAGATCTATAAATGCAGGGGTCATCGTCTGCCAGCAATGCAACTACTTCTGGGGTGAAACTCAGCAGCTATTTATCATACAACACTATACAAAAAAAATGGGATGATCTGGAATCCCTGTGGCAATCTACAATATTTTTGTGAAGTACTTTTCTCCTCTTTTGATAGCTAAAGCCAATGGAAACTCATTAATCGCATGACAAAATAAAGGGATGGACCTAGCTTTCCATTATATCATTTGACAGCATGCCAGTATTCTGTATATGGTTTTGCTTTGAAAAGGGTCTCTTCAAGAGTTTGCTGGGAGTTTCTGGTCCCCATTTGAAATCACCACTTCAAAGTCAAATACGAGCAGGTTTAAAAATGAATAGGCTCGGTGATTTCATAAGCATTCCTGCAGTGGGAGGCTTTAAAAAAACAGCAACAACTGAGTGGAAAGATGAAAAACCCCAAAAGAAAACCCATAATACAGGTACTGAATAGCTCAAGTGATCAATTTTGTCCTAAATTCAGAACAAAAATCTAACCTGATGCTTCATAATTATTCATCTTTAAAAGTCACAGCAGACAAAAGCAACCCCACACTTTCCTCTGACAGGCCCCTCCATGTCTCACCTGGAACCAGTAAAGAACCCCCCCCCCCCCCCCCAAGCATACTTTCCTCTATCTGAAAGACTGCCTCTTCCCTTACATTCAGCCTCTGAGGATGGCTGGGAGCACCCGCTTGCAGGTACCGGCTGCCCATGAAGTCTTTACAACCAGGGCCCGCAGAGAGGCACCTTGCATTGATTCCGGAGCTCCCTCCCCTTGGAGGTCCGCCCACGCCCAAGCCTGCCTGTCTTCCGGAAGAGATGCAAGACCATTTCGTTTAGCCAGGCAGCAGGCAGGGTTGGGTGGAGGCGTTAGGGGAAAGATTTGGAGGGGAGGGGGCTAGGGGATTTTAAAACTAGTTTTATATGCTGTAAGCCACCCTGAGCCTAACTGGGGAGGGCGGGATAAACATTAGAATAAATAATCTCTCCAAAGACTGACATTGTAAACACCAAGCTACTCAGCCTGGGAGGGTGGCCATTTAATGAACCAAAGCTTCCCCCCTCCCCCCATGCACCATCTTCCAATCTCCTCCTCCTCTCTTTTCAGCTTCTTCACTTGGAATATCAAGAGCAACCCATAACCTGGCCCATGAAATACATGGCTGCCCACTTTCTTGAATTAACCTCATCCTAAAACAGCTCCACTGTCTCTCTGCACATTGTTGACTTTCATCACAGCCAACCTCCTCCTCATCCTCCACAATCTTGGCTCCTACTTCCCATCATATCCTCCTCTTGCTTTTACTCTCCCCCGTGTCCCGTTAGCACTAACGTTCTTTCCTGGGTTACCTCTCAGCTCACAAAGGAGAGATTACCTCTTACAAGATGGCAGCCATTTCTCTGCAGCTGTTGCTTAGACATCTTAGGTCTCTCTGACTCATAGTTTTGATTGATCACAAAAGTCTGGCTATACATTTCTTTTCTTCACCACGACACACACACTCCTCTGCTATGGATCACATTCTATGTACTTTTGGAGAACGGATGAAAGACTTACAAAATAAATTGGTTCTGTTTGGTTTCAGCTGAAGATGGTTTCCCTTCCACGTTTCCCCAAGAAAAACCTGTTGGCTCCTAGGACTGGCAACGCCGCCGCTTGCCGAAACATTAGCGGCTTGGATCAGGCATTGTTGATTAATAAACTGAAGTTAGGAAGTGGAGGAGTTAACTCATTAAAACACTTTGTTACGTTTTCCATTTTTAGATGGAAACTCACTAAAGAGAATACCGCCTAGGACACAAAAAAAATCACAAACGTTTCAGGGCCTCTAAATTCTTGTCCAATATTTACCACAGAATCTTCCTCAAGGCTTTAGTGATCTTGTGTGATTTGTCTTTTCGTACCTTTTTATGAGTCTTCTCTGCTTAAAAGTGGTCTCTTGTGAGAGAGATAATTTCTCAACAAAAAAATCCTGTCAAGTTCAAACTAAAGGAATGAATGAGGCTCCAAGGTTAATGTTACCAGCCATGAAATCTGTTCTGTATTTGATAATGAATTTAAAAAAACTTCAGATGCTTTATGTTGTTGCTTCACATAGTTTATATGCTGTTCTAGAGAAATAGATGAGGTAATTCTAGCAGACAGCTTTTGAAGGGGGGGGGGAGGCAAGGATACCAGGACATTCCAAAATCTTGCTGTCTCCCGAGGACATTTTTGAATCCTGACATCAACTATATAATAAAAATCTGAATCCAGCAGAGGTCTTGTGAATCCACTCTAAAGTAACTTGAGGCAAAACTATCTCCAAGACGGATGAAGTAAGAAAAAACCACTAGCTTCAGCCCAAAGACTGAAGCAGACGAAGCCTTTGGACGCGTGTGTACCTTACTCAGCAGAAGTTTAACCCAGAACTAAGATAAAAGAAAAGCAGAACAGCATGGAGTGGCCAATGTCAAAAAAGCAATTCATGATTGCTGACCAGTAGCTTTTTCATTTCTTTTTTAAAACTTAACCGTAACAAACATTCATTTTGAAGTTTGTTAAAATCCAGACTCCCAAATCAGAAGCTCAGGAAGTAATAAAGTCACATCGGTTATAATGGTGAAGTACTCAAGAACGCTACATCAGACAGCGACGTGTGTGTATAACATTGCTATTTCGAGTTTACATACTGCCCTGCCCTCGTCCACCTGGCCCCCATGCCTTCAAGTCCCTCCTCAAAACCCACCTCTTCCGCTCCGCCCTTCAGAACTCCTGCTAAGCACCTGTTATCTGCAAACTCCCAATGTACTGTAGCCAAGCACGTGTACCTGAGCTCTCGCATCCTCATGATTGTCACATCCCTTGTCTCTCCCTCCGTTTTCCCCTTCCCTGTCTCCCCTCCCCATCTTTAGAGTGTAAGCTCTCGAACAGGGACCGTGTCTATCTTATTCTTTGTAAGCGCCAGATACATTACTGGCACTATATAAATGCTTAAAATAATTAATAGCAATTGTTTCCAGACATTCCAATCCTGAAAACAATTGACAGCTTTAAACAATTTAAAAAAAAAATAGATCAATGTATTAACCACAGGCTAGGAAAGACACTATGGCTTATCAAGACACTAATAATTTATCCAACAGTAAAAATCCATAATCGGGGGAAAATGTAAGACTGTCAACCAAGTTATTAGCTACACTACTTTTTAACTAATTGATCATTTAAGTAGTACTAGAATCTGAACACGGCTCTGTCACAAATGTCAGACCCTCAATACAAAAGAAACAAATTGCTGTTATTTTTATTTTACTTTTTTCCTAAAACTGTTTGAATTTTAAATGTTTAATTTTAAATGGTTTAAAGTGTATGCATTTTTATTTGTACAGCCTCTATTTTAATCTGTGATTAACACATCAAATAACTCAATCAATTAATGATTTCAGCCTGAAAAGAGAGTTTTCCAACAGGCAAAATACCTTCTGTTCAACCTCAGTAGGGAATCTTAGACAAAAATGAAAGCCCTGGTCAGTGCCTCGGAAAGCAGCTGATGCCCCTTTTTTCTTCCTCCAACGTAATTGCTTCTTGTGAAAAGTTACAATTTAATAATTCAATACAGAGCTGAACTCAATCAACTTGCAGATTTGGTCTGCGTTAGCAGAGATCTGTATAAGGATCTGTGCTTTGTGAAGCAACACTGGGAACATCATTGCTGGATCACCTACAGGAGATGTTGAGATTGACTTCCATTGGCTGAATGCTTCAAGTCTCCCTAGTAACCCGGGGAAGCTTAGCTGGCTAACTATGCGATCCTTTGGCTATTCAGAACCAGGGCAAGTTCGACTCACTTCGATATTGCTTGCGCTGGAGCTGCATTGCTACTAAAACAGCCACGGGATTGTGCCTTGAAACACAGCTTTGAGTCCATCATAGCAATATGCACATAAAACGTACTGCAAATTATCCTTACTGCTTGTAGCAGCACGTATACTGTTGGTCCATTTCCTTGCCATGTTTTCCAATTCCTAGTTTAAAAACCAAGTCTGAATCACTTCCTAACACATACAGTGGGGGGGAGGAGAAGAGACCTTTTAAAAATAATAGGAACAGTTTATCCCTCAAAAGTGACTTTCTCTAATGAAAACACATGTGGATCATAGATCAAGATATAATCCCGTACCAAGATTTTCCTCTTGACAGTTTATAAGGTAGTCCATAAGTTACTGAGAGTCACTTCCATACAACAGCCTCCTATTTTAGCTACATCAGAACGTTATGTGCTTCTAGCAGGGACAATTAATTTACTTTCTGGTAAAGAACCAGGCTTTATCACTGCAGAAAGTCGTAGTGACCCCATGAAAGGAACATGGCAAATCAGCTTGGCTAGCCAAAGGTGAATCACAACTAACTGCCACCTTTAGCAGAAAACAAGCTTGCAAACTGGCTCAATTTGCACTCTTTGGGTATTTTTCCTCTTAGTGAAGGTATTAGTCAGTTATAGAATTACTCACCCGATTAGGGACACCATCTGTTGCACTATATGTTTGCTGAATGTTATAATCACAAAAAGTTTCTGTAGGAAGGAAAACATTAGAGAGAGGTTTAATCAAAGAGGAAGCAAAGACAATGGAGCATGACAACTTATGTTTCTTTCCAATCAAACAGCTTCTCCTGCTCGTCCAGATACTGATTCCCTCCGCATTTCTTTCATTGTTTTCCAATATCCTTTTCAATGAATGAGGCAGTGCAGTGAAATTCTTTCTAAAGCTGTTATTCTATTTCTTCATCCATTTTTACAGTGTTTTCCCAGCCTGTATTATTAATCATTTGCCTCCTCCCAAACCTAAATTCCCAGAACCTCAAGGTTACTAATTACAACAGTCAACAATCCTTTCAATGGAAAACAATGCATCGCTTAGTGGAAAGATGTATTTATGTCTCCTTTGTACATCCTTGTGCATAGGTAAAAATTCAAGATTTTGTGGAAGTGAAACCTAGTGAATCTTTTCATCTCAGGTCTGTTTTATTTACTGGACACTTAAAAGACAAAATTACCTGCCAGGTTAGGGAGGAAAAAAAAACAAATGAGCTTTTAGCTATCCAAGTTGCCTTTACACGGTTTCCCATTTTAAGGGCAACGACCTGGCTGGAAGGAAGATTGCTCTGGCTATATACGAAACTTAAACTCTGAAAATGATCTTGGGTGTTACCGAACAAGATGCTAACCGCTGGAGTCTGGGTTTGGTCTCTGCGGCCCCCACTCACATTGAGCGTACAGAACCGAATCAACAGGTAGCCCCTTGTGTGTAGCTGTGGCCCTCGTGCACAGGTTCGGCAGGGCTAGCCTAACGAAAGGGCAGGCGCTCCTCTCTGCCACGCTCCCCCACCAACCACCCACTCCCCTTCTCCTGCCGTGACTCTCAGCCGCGGTGAACCACGAGAAGAGGCAGCTGCCTGAGCTGTTTGTTTCTTGAAGGCTATCACTATTTTTGTGGTATCACTAAAGATTTTTCTTGTCTGTCACCGTGTTTCCCTCTGGCCCATCCGGCTCCCCCTCAGCACCTGCCTGCCGGCTTTTCCATGCGTGTTCCCTACTGGCATTTGTAGATGAGCCGGCTGCATTCCCTACGGGCATTCACAGGCTAGCTGAGTCGAGGAACCACAATAGGAAACACAGAGGCCCAGGTATGCCGGCAGCTACTCGGCCTTTGCCTGAGGCTTTCCCTAGAGCCATTCCCTTTGCACCTGGGCAGAGGCGTTTTCCCTAAGCCTCCCCTGCCCTCATGTGCAGGGCCAGCAGCTTCCCTCCCACTTTAAATACACTTGCCTCCCCCCTTTCCCTTCCAAACCCCAGCCCCCAAAGCTGCATATTGCTTTGCCATACCGTCATTCTCCACAGCCACCCCAAACATCCAGAAGTAGTATGCAAAGCATGAATTATAAACAATAACAAAATCTGGGTTGCACCTGCTCCTTTTGGGGGCAGCTTAGTGTGATCAATCAGTTATGATGATTATTATGCTGCCACCCTTCCCACAAGCCTCAGGGCACCTCACAATCCACACAAAAAAGTTAAAAACATTAAAATTCATACAATAAAAACACCCTCCCCTCAAACCCCATCCTCGGCCCCCAACCCCACCCAGAAACCCTACCCACCTAACCCTGCCTGCCAAATGCTCTCCCAAATAAAAAAGTGTTGCGCACCCTCCGGAAAATAGCCAGGCTTGAGCTCAAGCGAACCTCCTGGGGAAAGGAGTTCCACAACATGGGGACAGCAATAGGGCTCACCCTCCCACACACCCCAAACTCCTGCCCATGCTCTCCTATGGTCCCCGTGGTGCCTGCCCCCCCATCCCCACCCATTCCCCTCAAATTCTCACCGGCTCATGACAATAAGAGGAGGCTGCTTGGCTCAAGGCGGGATGGGTCTCACCCCCGTCCCCCCGTTTTAGAGAACCAGTGAGACAATCAAGCTGAGCTTTAGCCCTATCCTATAGCTTTCAAGGCACAATTCAAGGTGCTTGGTTTGACTTTTAAAGCCTTAAACAGTCTGGGTCCCATCTATCTGAAAGACCGGCTATGCTACCATGTCCCTTTGCACTCTCTATGGTCAGCCAGGGGCGCCTTCCTGTGCGTTCCATCCATTACATTTTCCTGATCCTCCTCCCGTGGATCCAGCTGTGGTGGGGTGTTTGCAGAAGGCACGTGGGAACAATTGGTGGGGAGCAGGAGGGGAATGTGCCTAGGATCCGGCTGTGGCAGATGGGGCAGCGGTTGTACTGGTGCTGGTTGTTGCCTGGCTGTTGATTTGAACCATGGACCCGGCGAGAGTAACCCACTGCAAGTCGTTACAATGAACGCAACAGCTGGGCAAGAGCAAGCATTGGGCATGTACTGCCAACCAGGAAGAGCTGGGAGAATGCATGCTTGAAAATGGTGCATTGAGTTTTTAAGGTGGACATTACGTATGTGCCTGGGGTGGGGTGGGGGGGCTCTGCAGAGCACTCTAGGCTTTTTCACCCACGACTTGATGGTGCTAGCGGACCTGGACACGAGGCAGCGCACAACCCGACAGGACGCGGGCACGTGGGTGTACATCAATGTGCATTCCCCTGCACAGCGAGCTACACATGCTTCGGAACACCGCTGTGAGAGGGGGCTGCGTGTCCGAGGCGTGAGTGGCCAGGTAGGGGTGAACACCTAATAAACGAGCAGGTGGACACCTCCTGGCATGAGCTATCGGCTGGTTTGCTAACACTTAATGCTTTAATGGCTGCGGCATGCAGCCTCTCCTAGATGAGATGCCGCAAGTAGGAAACCGTACTTGCCAAATTAATTGACTATACTAGGCAAGGCATACAGCAATGTAGAATGCTCATAGTCTATTAAATCTGCGTGTATGCAGAGTACTATGACTGGAAGTTACAGGACAATTTTATCATTGCTGCTTGATGAGAAGTGAACGAAGACTGGACCGGAAGCATCACCGTGTGAATTGATTCGGCAGTCAGGATTACAAGGCCAATTAAATGCAACTGTAAAATGGCTAGCATAATGAACCAAACGGCTTCCTGTCTAGGGGAATCGGTTCCAAAACCACGACACTTCCTAAAATTCCACTTTACAGTAAGCTCTCTGCAAAGGCCAGGATATTGCTCAACAGTTTGTTTGAAAAATAAGAAAACATGCAGAAAATAGAGTTCTAACCAACACGCTTACGATATAAAAATGATTTAAAGTGCATAAGGCACTGGGAAGTATCTGTTTCTTATACTACACGTGGGTGTGGATCAAGACAAATTATATTTAAAATTTAATGCAGAACAGCAAGCGTTCTCCTAGTTAATCTCAGGGTGCAAGGGGACAAAAAAATCTCAGGGACTGCTTTTACATAGATACCAATTCTTTTAAGTCTTTACCATGTTTCCAGATTTAAATCCTCACTATACGTATCTTAAACTGAAAAATAAATAGAACTGACTAAACACCATCTTTAGAATGACCACTTTACAGTGATTTCTAACCGACGAACCAGCCTCCATTCTAAGATATTATTATTATTATTAGCAAGCATTTATATAGCGCCAATGTACCTGGCGCTTTGTGATAAACACTTGAAGACAAACAGCAGGAAGAAAAGAGAGAAATACTCCTTTAAAAAGGTCTACCCTGAAGAACAGGAAGGCCAGCTCTGCATTGGGGCGTGGCCGACTTCTGCATGGGCATGTTACAGAAGCCGTCTCATGATGGCTGCCATGATAAAAACACCTTTAATCTTATGACTGTGTTTGTTTTAAATAAAAAAGCCTTGCAAATTTACAGTCAGGGCATTAAATGCTAGGAGATACCAAATCAGTTCACTACAAGTCCAATCTGCATCTTTTGACAGATTCAAACACAGCATTGCCTATAAAAGTATGTATTGTTCCATTGTAATTATCTTGCATGGTGCTGAACTATGGTTTTTAACTACAAGATCAGTTAAGCAGTGGAAATCAAGTGCTAAGGGAGGTTGGAATCCTTTTATTACTTACTTACATAGTGCTGAACAGTTTGTATTTAGGGGTTTACAATCTAGGATGGACAAGGAAGGGGAGGTCAGGGATGGGGAAACAAAGGGAGAAAGAGGAGGAAATTTCCATTTTACAGACAGGGGGCCTGAGGCGGCGAGATAGCGAGTTAATAGATAAGCCAGGATTTGGACCCTAGTCTCTCAGGCCAAGTCCAGCACTTTATCCATAAGGTTATGCTGGCTCTCAAGATTCTTTAAAATAAACACTTCTCAGAGATAGTCTAGACAGTTGGTCCAAATTAAAGGCAGGGGAATGGATGAGGTGACCTTTAGAATCTCGTTCAGCCCTACAATTCTAGGACTCTATAATAGGTCAAAAAATTTCAGTACTGAAGCAGCTGAATGCCTCAAATGCTAAATGCCTAATTTGAGACTTTAAACTTAGAGGCAACTGTCAGAACCCATCCTCTGGAAGCCAAGGCCCTTTAAAACCCTTGAATTTGGAGACTAAACAAATCATGAGCTTCTATTGTAATTCTTGGCCAAAGGGTCCAAGCATGACTTCATGAAGGAGCAGGTATCAAGCAGATAAAAGGATAATTATTTTTTTTTTTAAATGTTCTTAAAAGCTCAGTTGCGAGGGAACATTCAAGAGTACATCCTTGCTGGGGAAAGCAAGTTCCTGCACACTATGAAAACGAACCAATGTGCGCTACTAAAAAGGCAAGTTCATTATGACTATGATGCCTTTTCTGCCTGGTAAAAACCCCAGGTAAATAACTTGGCTAACCACCAATTTCCTGTGTGGTGTAGGCGGTGAGGTTATTAACTTGTAGCCAGAGATTATTGAGTTACTGACTTTGAACACAATCAACCTAGTACAGTCATTTGTCATCATAAGCCTGTCACCCCAAAAAGAATTTTTAATCGCAGCAAAACCAGTAAGAGCTTCACAGTATGATGTAAAGATCTGCAGATACGAGGATAGGTTCTTCCAGACCAATTTACATGACCACTACCTCTAAGCAACTCCTTTAACTCAGTAAAAACCAGACTAATCATATCCTGTTCATCAGGGTTATCATCTGCTGGAGGTGAACTACCCAAGCTTGGGTAAATCCCAGACAAGTAGCAAGTGCAACCAGGAGTGGGGGGACCTTGTCCCTCCGAGGGGCCTCCTTCAAAATTTGCACAAGCTCCAAGGGCCGTATAGAAGTCTGTTTTTCTAAATTCCCAAGTGTTAATAGCTTTATTCTGTCAGTTTTCTCCACTTCCTGCTGTTCTTGAGAATGTGGTGCTCGCATGCTAATCGGTTTAGTCACATGTAAACTGGGTTTATAAAACATAGGCAGCATTTACACGAGACTCGTCCCATCTGTACTCTGTGTTACTGGAGTTTGCAGTTTAATCGTTTCCATGCTCTTTCTCCCGCTCTTAAAAATTACTGCCCAACCGCTGCAGCTCTTACTAGGTATGGGTGGGGGTTTTGTTTTGTTTTTCATGATAAAAATTGATTGGCCTGTCGGAACCAGCACCTTGAATTGTGCCCAGAAAGCTATAGGAAGCCAGTGCAGACTAGAGCACAGGTGTGATGTGCTCATGGCGACCCACCCATGAAAGGAGCTTGGCCGCCACATTCTGCACCAGCTGCAGTTCCCAAACAGTCATCTAGTGCAGCCCCACATAGAGCCACGGACAAGGCTCCTCTACGGTTATGTGCAGTATTCTAATGACGACTTTACAACACTCTACGTGGACCGATCTCCTTGGTGCTGGAACCAAGAGGAGGAGAATCACTCAAAAACCCCACAATAACCAACTTCTTTACACCTTCCCCAATGGGCTGGACAAGGTGGTGAATGTAGTTACCTGGATGTGCATCTTGACTATCGCTTTCCCAATCAGGGTGGCTCCAAAGAAGGTCCAAAAAGGGACGAGGAAGTGGCCACATGTTATCCCTGCCAGATCGAACAAAGGATTGGGAATCTGGGGAGGGAGGGAACAAGAAAAGTCGTGAGAACTAGAATTCAACGTTTAGCTCACTTTGCCTGATGCCCAGCATTTTGGAAAAAAGTGAACTTTTCCCCCTTACGTAAGATGCTTCAAATATCTAGTGCCTTTAATACATATAAAAAGGTTATTACAGCACATAATTTAAGTCATGAGGCTTCAGCTAGACAATGTCCCAGACAAACAACAGATTCCACCCTGATATTCTCCTCTTATCCCCAGATTAGAAACAGCTAACAGACGTTTTCCATATGAAATACATAGAAACCACAGTCAGCCATTTTTGAGTGATATATCACATTTTCTCCCCAACAAGCGCGCTGTCCCATGAGTCAGTGCTCAAAACAATCTCCAGGGTTGTCTAGCAGAATGAGGCATAAAACCTGACATTTAAAGTTGGAGGCACTTTGTTTAAAAGCAAAGATGTTAACAGAATTTAAAAAAAAAACATTTGCAATTAAAGGCGGCTTTATTAACATCTACATTCTGAATGATTTCTAAAAACCGTTTATTGGCATTCATTTGGTATTAAGAGTCTCTATATTCCAAAACTTAAAAACCTTAATATGTAGGCTGTAGCACGCTGAACACAGGGGATGTTGTTTTGCTTGCAGTAGCAGTGATTATCTCCTCGAAAGATCGACTGTGAGGAGCCAAACCGGGGCAACTTAAACATTTCGAGCACTATAAAGACGACACCTTTGCCATTCCAAACACTTCCAAAAGACTTCTGCTTTGGTTGGTTATAGGTGGTTTATAAGGAACACACAGATACGGCAGAGTTGTCACCTCTCAAAGGTTTGACCACGTCACCACTCCCATTTTGGCCTACATGAGTGTCAGGGTTGCCACCTCTCTGGCCCTAGGTGAAAGGCTAACAGTTCTAATATGTATCCAAATATCACTTGCCTAGAAAGGGAAAAAATAAATGACATTCACTCAAGCCTCTCTTCGCTTATAAACAGGGGTGGGGAACTTCAGGCCTGAGGACCAAACGTGGGCAGCAAGTAGTTTTAATTTGGCCCCATTTCCAGTCCCTGGATCTGGCCCCTGAATCCAGTCCCTACCCCCAAAAACTGAAAGGCAGAGCTCAGGGGAAGGGAGCAGAGATGAGGGCATGCACACAAGGACAGGAGACGGATCCATGATCTGGACCCTCCATTTCCTGAGCACACCCCATAAGCACCCGTGCCCTCAATTTCTACGGACCCTTGGAGCTCATCTTAATTTGCGAAGTAGTCGCCAGGAAGGAAAAGGTTCCCACCCCTGGCCTAAAGAGAGACACTTTAGCTAAATAGGACATTATTGGACGTCATGGCAGTCAGGATCCCCAACATGGGAAATCCTTGACCAGACATACCACCTCTCGGGGAGCAGCTTGAATTCGCAGCCGCTGCCGAGAACGCGGTCATCGTGGTAGGTCCCAGGAGCGCCAGTGAGCGTAGTGGCGTATAGCCCTGCCGCTCACTGCTGCGGTTCTTCAGGACCCGGCACACTGCTCCTTCAACGACCCAGGCTGAGAGTGAGAGGCTGGGGTGACAATCCGGGAAAGCGTGGCAATGGTTTCTATCGAACTCTCCCAGCTTGTCCCCGTTCCCATGTGGTAATGACTACATGCAGGTTCTTGGGCCCACACAATGGGCCAGAAAGCAGCTTGACCCCATTGTATGATGCAAGCAAGTGTCCAACATGTAGCCCAGTGCGAACAGATGCTGTGTTAGCTAAGTGCTTCCACACACAACTAACGTAATGTCTGCTGGCACCCACTGGCCACCATTTTACATCTCAAAGGCCTGTTACTGGACTTATCTAACCAAAAGTTGTTATTTAGGAGCAAACAGGCCATGAAGTGCTCTCTCAGACTTTGTCTAAAGCAAGCAAAGTCACACAAACAGCGCGAACACGGAAGGCTGTGTTGTAACGTGCGCTAGCCGAGGCAGGTAAATTCACAGACTAAACCTAAAATTCACCTCAATCCACTATGCCGGGTTAGATTACAACCTGCCCTAGCTACACAAGCCTCTCAAATTGTGTCAACGGAGGTCAGCTAACCCCTTTTATACTAGTCTCGACACACTCAGAGCAGGCTCTAAGGGATGCCAAATAAATGAGACATGAATTAGTAACTTCCCATTTCCATATAGCAGGAATCCTATAAAGAAGCTTCAAGTTGCTGTGTTTAAAAATTGGAAGGCCCTTAATAATTTAAACTACGTTATTCTAGAGCAACAGGGAAATTAGCAGACAGCCTGCCTAACTGCCATCAACAGCTCACAACGGTCCGTAGTGTTTGCAGGCTAAACCAATCAAGCCATTTTTATTCAGTCCCTCAGAAATTAATTCCTTGAAGAAGTGGGAAATCATTTACGCCATAGGTTAGCAATAGTACCATTCCCAGGGTCCTACTGGTCCCGGATTGCTTGGGGAAAAAGATCTGTCCGACTCTTTAAGGGCTTTGAGGAAACTTGGGAGCACCAAACAATTGTAACCGATGGCCTGCCATTTGGCCCCAGCTCCTCCTTGCTAAAAGAACTCTATTGAAGCAGATAATACTATTTATATAGTGCCCACCACCACCACTCAATGGCACTTGAGGGGCTTCACAAAATACAATTATTTATTCAATACATTTTTATCCCACCCTTCAAGGACTCAAGGTGGTTTACGACATAAGAAACATAAAATACAAACACATTTAAAATCCCTTTAAAAACTCGCATCATCCCAACCAACCACCCCACCCGCCACCCACCAATCCTCTTCCCCCAAGCCCACCCTATCCCTGCCCACCAAATGCCTGGCCAAACAAAGAAGTCTTGCATCTCCTCTGGATGATTCACAGGCTCGGGTTTAGGTGGACCTCCAACCGGAGGGAGTTCCATAATTGGGGGGCAGCAACTGAGAACGCCCCAACTTCACAGGCAGTTGGCACTCACAAGAGAGTGCCCCGGCCGACCTTCGAGGTCACAATGGTGCGCAGGGGAAAAGGCGGTCTTTCAGATACCTGGGGCTCAAGCCGTTTAGGAAATTAACCTAAAATCCATCTAAAATCATTAAAAAGGTGATGGTAAAGAGGAAGGCAAAGATTCACTAAAGGGAACTAGCAGTGGAGTCTCTAAAAGCACCTGGAGATCAAGTCAGTCTTTGGAGGAAGCGAGTTCCCCACGGAGGTAACAATGGTTAATTTTATACCCCATTATTCGATAAAATTACATTCGCCCAGTCCATTGAACATTCAAGTATTCCTCAAACAGCCTTATATCTTCCTCACAACTTGTCCGCAACAAGTTCACACCCCCTTTGCCTACTGGTACTGGTTTTACGTACAAAACTGGAAGCTGCATTCTCCCTTTCCTGTACAGACGAGTCATTCACAATCTCCACATGTAAACTAGTCGCAGTCCCTTCAGGAAGAGGCAAGAAACAATGTGCTGAGGTAGGTATCACTGAAACAGACTAAGTGTTTGAACAAGAAGACTAAGCCAAAGCCAAGCACAGTTAATGTATCCTCCCTGGTGCTTTCCAGCTCTCGGCATGTCATCCAGTCAGACTGCTCCAATAAATCATCCCGGCCATTTTAAGAGAGGTGATCTCAGAGCAGCCCAGTCAGTTGTTTCTCATGAGAGGGGTGACTGTAGCACGATGAATCAAGCCCAACGATGGTGCAATCTAAAGGCTTGTTTTAGAGATTCAGCTAAACCACAGAATTTTAGGTACAGACTGTACTTGAAGAAAGGTCGTGTCCCTGCTTACAAGCTGGGCCAATTACATCTAAACCATCCTGGTCAGATTTTTAATCTGGTTTGTTTTTCCCAAAGCTTCCAATGACTCCTCCTCCTCAACCTCCCCCCTTGTTTGCTTGTTCCATTACCCAATGAGTTGTAGGTTATATATTTCTTATAGCTAACCTAGTTCCTCCTTCAATTGAAACCCATTACATCTAGTCCTACTTTTAGAAAATCCCATGGGTGCAGCCACACGAAAGGTCTTGGGCAGGCTACCAAACTGGGCAGCCTTAACCCACTCTGGGCAGCTAGGTCACACGATACAGCGGGTTGTGTGGCCAGTGGCTGCCAGATGCCCCCCCTGCCGCGTGGCGAGGCGAGCAGCTGGCCGCTGTGTGATGCGTCCTCAGAAAAAGGCTGAGAACACTCAAAATGGGGTAAGGCTGCCCAAGGCATGGTAGCCCGTGTGCCTGGGCCCCGTCTTCCCAGCCGCATGTTGAGCTGTACGGCAGGGCTTTGAGCAGCAGGTGCTGTTACCCACCGTGCGCAGCCACATCATGGCCGGGGGCAGGATCTTGGTTGGGCCAGGAGATCGGACAGTGGGGGTGAGGAAATGTCTGCCCTACTCCCCATGCTTGCCCCGCTGTTTAGCAGCTGTGCTTGCCTGGTATGGGGCCATGTGGGGATCAGGCCCTCCGCTGCACCCACTGCTGCTTCCCCTTAATGTACTTTTCCCTACCACTCACCCATTCCCTATTAAAAAAGCTTTAATTGGATTTCAAGTGGATTTTAGGTTATTGTATTTTACTTATTTTAATAATGTATTTTGTGAAGCACTTTGAGCACCATTTGGCAGGGGGCCCTATATAATAAAATAATAATTATTTATTATTATGGGTTTCAGTGGCTGCAGGGAACAGTCTGTTATCATGCAGTTGTACATATTTGAAACATACCTCCCTGTTCAGCTCTCTTCTTGTCTAGCTATACGCACAACCTTCAGCTTTTCATCATAAGACTAACATTCTAAACCCTGCGTCATCTTTTCTGTTCTCCTCCAACTCTCACTCAGCTTGGCGACATTTATTCCATCCGGTGTAGCACTGCAAGCAGCCTAGAACTGTAAAGTGGTACAGCTGGACCGGGGAGACCCCGGTTCTACTTTGCCTTAGCCAGAAACTCACTGGGTGACCTTGGCCCATTCACATTATTCTCTCAGCCTAACCTACCTCATAGGGTTGTTGTAAGGATTAAAAAGTGGTGTTAGTTATATATAAAGAGCGCCGAGTCTCATGGTGGGGGTGGGGGTGCTATATAGGAAGATTATTATTATTGTTAATAATTACTATTCCATCTGACCACTGAACAATTTGTGTGTCTTAGGCACAAGGCTCATGTTAATGCAGTCAAAATAGACACTGGATTATTTTTTTTCATTAGCAAGAGCAAAAGGATATTTCATCTGCAATTCATTATGACCACCAGATCTTTTTCTCAGCAGAACAGTTTCTCCAAACCAGTTAAACCTACCTTCCCGCCCCTGTTCTGTCACTGTGCGTTTGTTTTTCTTCTTTCCTACCTGTAACATTTGTGTCTCTTCGCTGGATTTCATCTTATTATTTTCAGCCCAACTCTCAAACCTATCAAGATAATTTTGCCCTTAAATTCCATCCTCTAAAGTGTTCCCAACCGCTCCCAACTTTGCCTCTTATGCAAGTTCAACAAGTATCCTCTCAACTCCTTCAGCCAAGTCATCATTTAGATCTGTGGCCCATGGCTAGGTTTTTTTTTGGGAGGGTGGTGGTGTGTTTGTAAATCTCTTTTATTAACATTTCACAGCATTGTACATAATATTGTCATCAGCTTTACAATACAAATTTTCTCAATTTCTCATGCTAGGCAGTACTCAAACACGTCAGTTCATACTCATCAGCCGCCCCGAGCTGTTTTCAGGAGGGGCAGGATATAAATTTGATTAAATAAAATAAATAAATAAATAAAGTCAAACAGCATCATCATGGCATTCTTTGGTAATTCTATTCCTTCAATGGCTCCCAATATATTAAGCCACTTTGCCTCATAGTTATTTTTTTTCTTCTTTCTCGCTTTTTCATTTTTCTCCTCTTTTTCCAGCTTCTTGTCCTGCAGGTTCACCATCATCTTATCCATTGTAAATAGGGGTCATACTCGGCAGATCCACTCTTGGAAAGGTACAGGGCCCTCAGTCTTCCAATGTCTTGCTATTATGTTTACTACAGCCAAGCAGAAAGTCCTCAATGCCTCCTGGTGTGCTTTCAGTGTTTTATTGTCTGGGTACAGGCCTAGGATCCCTATTTCTGGTCTGAAAGGGACCACCCCCTTGTTTACTTTGTTCAGAATTTTCTAAATTTTACTCCAAAAGGCCTTTACACACACACATTCCCATAGACAGTGTAATAGACCCACCTGCAGGCCACAACCCTTCCAACATATACCCTTCCCATATCTATCTCCCCCATACCTGAGCTGTACTGGGGTTAGGTAAAACCTAGCGGTGGCCTTGAGTTGCGTCTCTCTGACTTCTAAGGCTGACGCACACGCATACATATGCCCCCATATGATTTCTTTTTCCTTTTCTGTAAATTGCTTATTGAGGTCTTTTCCCCACCTTGGTAGATATAGGTGCTTGGGGGGATATACGATAGATTTCAAGTCCTGATAAATCCTTGAAAGTTTGCCCTTACTTCCCGTTAAGCTGAATAAGGTCTTTTCTATTCCCTTAGGTTCTCTAGCAAAGGCTTTTTTTTTAAGCCTGGTTGCATGAAGACACTTCTCAACTGCAGGTATTGAAATATGTCCACTTTTGTCTGCGTTATTTTCTCTCTTCTAGTGTTTTGAATTTACCTTTGTTAAATAATTGTGATGCCATTTTGACTTCCTTCTTTTCTAACTGTTTAATTAGGGCGTGGGCTACCTGTGTTTCCCTCGTTGCTATTGGCGAGTATGGTGTTGCTTTACCCTGTAAGCCTAGCTTTCTCATCACTCCTTTCCATGTTGTAAGTAATGGGTTCGCAAACGGGGGCTCTCTGGCCCCCTCCCCAGTCAGTTTCCCCTCATCTACCACCAGCTCTGCCAGGGAAGTTGGTTGAATTATTTCTCTTTCTATCACGCTCCATTCTGGTTGATTTGGGCAATGATACCAGTATTGGATCGCTCTCAGGATTGCAGCCTTATAGTATAATTTAGTCTTCCTTTCTCCTTAGCAGTAAACATTGTGTCCTTTTTGATTCGTGGCTTCTTCCCCCTCCAAATTAGTTCCTTAACCATTTCATCTACTTGTTTAAAAAACTATTTTGGTAATTTTATTGGAAGGGCCAGAAATTTGTATATGAATTTAGGTAGTCCAATCATCCTAAACAGGTTTATTCTCCCGAGCTAGGAGCATTCCAACTTTTTCCATTTTTCGAAGTCCCTTTTAACCTGTTCCAGTATTCCAGGGAAGCTGGCCTTATAGAGGTCCTTGCTCTTCTGTGTTATTATTACCCCCAAGTATTTAATCCCGCTGGGCTTCTCAGGGAACGGACTGGCTTCCTTGATTTTCTTCAGGCCTTCCTCTGATTGAGCAAATATCAGCACTTGTGACTTTTCATTATTAATTTTATATCCCGACACCCTTCCAAAGCTTTCAATAGTTTGCATAAGGTGAGGTATAGTTTCCAAGGGTTCTCTAATGTACAGGATTAAGTCATCAGCAAATAGGGATAACGTACTCTTTCTGACCTACCATCATTCCCTTAATGTTCTTATTTTGGCGAACTGTCGCCACCAACCCTTCAATAGCCATGTCAAGTAGGAGAGGCGACAGCGGACACTCTTGTCTTGTGCCCCTCTGGATCTCGAAAGTTCTTGTTATTTTCCCATTCATTTTAAGCTGCGATCTGGGATGGGCATATATTGCCATTACCCATTTTAAAAAGTTACCCCTGATTCCCACCTTTTTTAGCATTTCAAAAAAGGAATTTATGTTGTACATAATTGAACGCCTTTTCCTCATCAGCGGAAATTATCATGGAGTTTGAGGCAGTGGTCTTTATTTCCTGAGAATATATCAGGTTTATCACTTTTCTGATATTGTCAGTTCCCCGTCTGTGGGGAATAAATCCAGCTTGGTCGGCATGTATGAATTCTCCTGCTATTGCTGCCAATCTAGTAGCCAGAATTTTTGCAAATATTTTAAAATCGTTATTCAGAAGGGAAATTGGGCGGTAGCTACCACATTCATTCGCTGACCTCCCTGATTTAAGCACTAGTGTGATCTGTGCATCGTAAAAAGTAGGGGGCATTTCCCCTGTCTGTAAAATTTCGTTGTATACTCCAGTCAGGTGTGGGGCTAACTCCTTGCGAAATGTTTTGTAAAATTCTGCTGGGAACCCATCTGGCCCACTGGCTTTATTGGCTCGCATACTTTTAATTGCATCTAAAACCTTTTCTATAGTTAAGGAATTTAGAAAACTAAACTGAGCTCTATTTAGGCAGGGCATTTCTAGTCCACTGATAAATTGATTTATTTCTACAGGATCTGGCTCTGCTGACTTATATAGATTCCTGTAGAACTCCAAGAAGGTCCCCTGTATTGCTTCTTGACTGGGGACTTCCGAGCCATCTTTTGCCATAATATTAGTAATGATATTTTTCTGCTGCTGTGCTTTTACCAATTGTGCCAGAGCTTTCCCTGCTTTGTAGCTAAAATTTCACCCATTTCAATTGTTTTCTGGTTTTTTCTAGTTCTAGCGTGTTTATTCTTTCTTTTATTTTCTGTAATTTCCCTGCTGCTACTTTTGAGGGGGTCTGTCTATTTATTGCCTCCCATTTTTTAAGTTCTGCATATATCTCTGCCCTTGCTTCCCTTTTCTTCCTTTGCATGTGTGCTCTCAGAGCTATTACTTTACCTCGGAGTGTGGCTTTTGCAGCCTCCCAAAACATGGAGTCTTGTAGTACTGATCCCTTATTTAGGTCTATGTATTCTTTGATTTCTTCCACAAGTTTATTTCTGACATCAGTATTTTTAAGCAGTGATCTATCGAAACTCCACCGCGAGTTATCCCATTGAGCCTTGCCCCCCAACCTCACTTTAATCCCTATGGCGTTGTGGTCAGTAAATACTAAGGGTATGATATATGCTGCATGGCACTTCCCAACATCATTTCTATACACAAGTACGTGATCAATTTTGGCGTATGAATTATATATTTGGGAATAGTAGGTGTACTCTACTTTTTTTATTGATGTGTCTCCATACATCTACTATGCCTTGTGAATCTAACAGCTCCCTTATATTCCTTTGCCTTTTATTCCTAGGTGTGGTCAGAGATCTAAGCTTGTTAGGGGTGTGTTCAGGTCTCCCATCATTATTAGTGTCCCTTTGGTGTTTTGAATGATAACTGGTATATATTTCTTATAGTAATTTAATTGGTCTTTATTTGGGCCATACATACTTACTATAGTGAGCCATGTATTTTGTATTTGTCCTATTATTAAAAGAAATCTTCCCTCTATCTTTTATACTGTTCAACAGTTTAAACTCACACCTTTTGCTCATACCTATTAGGACACCCGCTTTTTCCTTGTTAGCACAGGAGGCTTCCAATAGCCCCATGCTTTTATTCATAAATCTATGTACCTCTTTTTCTAGTAGATGGGTTTCCTGCAAGCAAAATACATCTCTGTTATTTTCCTTTAACAACTCCCTCGCTCTTTTTCTTTTGTGCGGTGAATTGAGGCCCCTCACATTGAGGGATAGCATGCTTAGGCTAGCCATACGCCTTGAATCTCTCTTTATACTTTGGGTTCCATTTATCCTTTGCTGCTGCTTGACCACCACCCATCCTGGTATACTTTGGTACACATGCCTTAATTATAATCCCACTGCTTAACTTCCCCATCCCAACATAAAGGCCCTAGGCCTCCCCCTAACCCAACCTCTTCCCCCCTCCCAACGTGTTCCCCTTCCCCTCTCCCTTTTCCCCATTGCCCACTCACAGAACATTGTTATGCTTTTTCCTCTCCCAAGAAAAAAGAACTTACAAACTTTAACGCGAGAACTTTAACCCCACCCCACCCCAAACCTTTTTAAAGCAAGAGTCTCTTTTGAGACTCATTTTACATTTCTGGCCCCAATTTTTCTTTTTCTATGCCAATCGTCTCTCCTTCCCCTTATTGTGAAAAGATCACTCATGTCCAGTAGAATGTAGGAAGGCCTCAAGATCTTCTGTCTCCATGAATGTGTTGTGTTTTCCGTTCACATTTAAGACCATTCTTGCTGGGAACTTCAATACAGGCTTCCATCCTCTCTCATTCAGTTCAGGAAAGTATTTCGCCCATTTTCTTCTTTTTGCCATAGTTTCCATAGCATAATCAGGGAAGATTTTTATGGTCTCCTCCCTGTATTTCATTTCTTTTTTCATCCTGGCTTTTTTCAGTAGCTCCTCCTTCACAGTATAACTCAAACTTGGCTATGATGGTTCTGGGTTTGGGGACATTTTTGTTGGGCTGCCTCCCTGTTCTATGGGCTCTGATAATTTCTGGATTTTGTAGTTGCAGATCATCTGGGAACTGTTCCCTTAGGAAGTCCCACAGCAGCTTTTTTACTTCCTGAGTCTCCCACCCTTCAGGGAAGCCCACAAATCTTAGGTTGTCTCTTCGTGACCTGTTCTCTAGGTCCTCTATTTTTAATAGCAAGGTCTGTACCTTCTCTTGGAGATTTGTGGCATGTTCTTCAAGTAACCACCGCCTGGTCCTCCAGTGAGGAGACTCTTTCCTCCACTGTATCTATCCTTTGTCCCAGCCTTTCCAACTTTTTATTCCCAGCTTCTACTGAGGCTCTTAATTTATTCTTCTCTCTTTTAAAGTCTCTTTTCATTTCAAGGAGGAGTTTCTTAATTGTTTTCTCTCCTGCTTCCTCCTCCGGCTCGGTTTTGTCTGGGGTTTCCTCCCCCTCCGTTGCTGCCACTGCCGCCATCTTTTCCCGCTCTTTTGATAGGGCCTCCCCTCCAGCCCTTTCGCCAGGCTGCTGCCTGCAATAGCGTTCCAGCAGGGTTTCTTTTATAGCCTTTTTTTCCTCCCCCTTGCTTCCCCCTGCCATCGTTCTTACTTTTATGAGGGTTTATTTCCTTTTGCAGTTATTTTGGGGCCGCGTTTAGCCACAGTTCGGAGGAGCGATCGTGTTGCCCTGCTGCTCCTACTCGCGCATGCGCAGTCTCCCCCATGGCTAGTTTTTATCTGGCCCCTGAATCCAGTTCTTACCCCAAACACCAAAAAACTGAGTTCAGGGTAAGGGAGCAGAGATGAGGGCATGCACACAAGGAGTGGGGACAGATTCATGGCATAGATCCATGAATTGGAGCCCTCTCTTCCTAAGCATGCCCCTTCAATATCCCCGCCCCCAACTTCTATGAGGCCTTCAAGAGCTTGTACCAATTATCAAAGTGGCTCCTAAGAGAGAATAGCCCCCCTCCCCCTTGATGCAGGTCTTCACTCTTAAAATGAAGGTGTGAAAAAACAAAAGTTTGCCAGCTCTGAGGCAGGAGGGAGGGGGTGGGGGTGAGCATGACAAAGTGCAATCAAATGCATCCTTGCTATTTAGCACAACTGCCCTAGCCTTTTGCCATATTTATCCTTAGCAGATGCCTCCTAAATTGCTCAAAACTATGCTAATAGGCTATTAATATGCTAACCACACATACTTAATTGCCAACTGTTACTTTAGTCAGGGTCAGAAACCTGGCTAAACTGGAGCCAAGCAAAAACTCCCTCTACAAGAGAACTGAACAAATGGTCTCAGGGTCCTTCTTAGGGACCTGCAGTTCACCTGATAAATTGCATTTCTTTGGACCTGCCGGGAGGAAGAAAACCCCCACCATCCATAGCATATGGAGGAATTTTAAAGAGCTGTTTTTAAATCCCTGAATAATCAGCAATCCGCGATACCTGTTTTCTCCCTACACCAACGGGTTATGTGTGGCCTACGTGGATGTGCTTGGGTCCAGGAATCCCTGGTTTATGAAAGCGGAGGCTGATGGTGGTGCATTCCGAGAGGCTCCTGCCTAGGAATCTCCCTCCTGTTCCACAGTGAGAATTCGAAACTTGCGTCTCCTCTCAGGCCCTTCACAAAAAAGGTGAGCTGAGTCTCTGGACAGACACAGGAGTTTTATGGTGCACAAGTATTTTACTTCATCTATCTATCTACATAGCAACAACAAATAATAATAAAAACCAGAAAAATTATATAAATCCAGAATAAAAATACCTGAGGCAGAGCTAAAAATCCCAGCAATCTCCCCCACCCCTCCTTTCCTAGCCCCCTCACCCATCTCCCTTGCAAAAGCCTGGCAGAACAGGCTTTCAGTTTTAACCTAACAGGGTCTCAGTTTTTAGGATACGTTTTATGTATGGAAGGGGAGGGGGGCAGGAATTGGCCTCTCTTTGATGCTGATAAATGCAAGGTCGGTGGCCAACAAGTCAACTACGGTCCAGAAGGTGATCCTGGGCCAGAAAGTCCACTTTGCATGTATTACGGAGACCTGGCTGGACAGAGTCGGGGCCTATATTGGCTGACCTTGTTCCGGCTGGGTACTCTGTTCAGCATCAGTCGCAGCTGGAGGGATGGGGGAGAGGGGCGGTATAGCCATTATTTTCAAGGATACTTGGTTGGTGAGGAGATTTCCTGTGCAACCTATCATGGGAATAGAGGATCTCCATCTGGTGTTGGATTTGGCAGGAGACGCAGTTGGAGTACTGCTGATATACCAGGCACCCACCTGTACAGCAGTTTCCCTGCCTGCACGGACCGAATTAGTGTCAGAGGTGGTCTTGCGGTCCCCCAGGGAGATAGTCCTGGGGGACTTCAATATTCATGCCGATGCCAGCCTTAGAGGAGCAGAGTGTGAGTTCATGGCTGCCATGCCATCCATGGGCCTGTCTCAGAGAGTGGTGGGCCCCACACATGTTGGAGGGCATACCCTGGACATGTTATTTTGCACCAGCCTTGAGGTGGGAGATCTGTTAGTGGGGGAGATGTCAGCATTGCCCTTGTCATGGATGGATTATTATCTCCTCCAGGCCGGTATCCTGTTGTATGTTGGCCCCCGGGAGGGTATGGAACCAGTTAGGTTGGTTTGCCCCTGAAGGCTTATGGAACCAGAACGGTTCCGGAATGCTCTAGGGGATGTTCCCTCTGACCTCAATGGCCGCTCACTCGATGACCTCGTGACCTTGTGGAATTCCATGTTGATGGAAGTCATCAACCGTGGCTCCCAGGCGTCCGCTCCCAAATTGCCGACAATGCAGGTCCCCGTGGTATACAGAGGAGCTGTGGCAGATGAAGCGAGAAGGGTGGTGGTTAGAGCAACGGTGGTGTCACTCTCATACTGAAGTTGACCGATTGAGACAGAGTCCTATGCCGTGGCAATGCGGACAGCAAATAAGTTTTTTTTTTCCTACCCTCATTGCATCCGCTAAGTCCTGTCCGGCTGAGCTCTTCTGGGTGATGAGGGGGCTGGTCAGTCCGTCCTCCTTTGCCTGGATTCAGAGTCATCAAATGTTCGCTATGACTTGTCTGTGGACAAAATCGCTCAAATCCACCATGGTTGTGATGCAGCAATTTTAGCGGTGGGTGAGCCAGAGACAGTTGAAGCCCCTTCTTGTCCTGTTTTATGGGATGAATTTCAAGACGTGTCACTCTTGGATGCGGGGAATGCTCTTGGGACTGTTTGAGCCACTTATTGCGAATTAGATCCATGCCCGTCCTGGCTAAGGCCAGCCGGGAGACATTAAGGTCGTTGCTGGCTGGGATAGACAATGCCTCCCTTAGGGAGGGCAGGGTGCCGGACTGTCTCAAGGAAACTGTGGTGCGGCCCCTGCTCAAAAAGCCATCATTGGATGTCGACATCCTGGCCAGCTATCGGACGGTCTCTAACGTTCCCTTTCTAGGGAAGGTTATTGAATGGGTGGTGACTCGACAGCTTCAGAAGCATCTGGACCAGGTCAACTTTCTTGATGCCTCACAGTCTGGCTTTAGTCTCGGCTATGGCACGGAGACTGCGCTTGCGGCCTTAGTCGATGACCTCTCCTGAGAGTTGGACCAGGGTCGTTCGACCCTGTTGATTGTTAGATCTTCCAGCTGCATTTGATACCGTTGAGTTTTTGGGTGACTTGGCTGCGGGACCGGGCAGGGATCAGCGGGACTGTTCTTGAATGGTTTCACTCTTTCCTGGCTGGGAGAACCCAACACGTGGCGCTGGGTAATTATTCATCATCTTCCCGGGGCCTCATGTGTGGAGTCCCACAGGGTTCCATCTTATCCCCTCTCCTGTTCAATGTGTATATGCAGCCTTTGGGGGAGGTTGTCAGAGTTTGGTGTAAGGTGTCATCAATATGCTGATGACACCCAGCTCTCTCTCTCGTTTTCATCAGACCCAGATCAGGCAGTCTCAGTGCTTATCCTGGTGTTTGTCTGCTGTGGGGGACTGGATGAGGGCGAGCCGCCTGAAGTTAAATACTGACAAGACGGAGGTGATGGTTGTGGGGAAAGCCGGGGAAGCAATGGTCCCCATCACTGATGGGGTCCGCCCTCCCCTGGTATCTCAGGTCTGTGGTCTGGGGATGATCCTTGATCCGCAGCTCCACCTGGATGTCCAGGTGGCAGCTGTGGCGAAGGGTGCATTCTGCTAGTTACATCTGGTACGTTGGCTTGGGCCGTATGTTTCGGACTCAGACCTGGCCACAATCATCCATGCTTTTATTATCTCAAGATTAGACTACTGTAACACGCTCTACGTGGGGCTAACCTTGGTGCTGGTCCGGAGACTGCAGCTGGTGCAGAATGCGGCGGCCCGTCTAATGAAGGAGACGGGCCGATGTGAGCACTTTACTCCAGTGCTCCGCTCTCTGCACTGGCTGCCTATAGTCTTCCGGGCCCAATTCATGGTGTTGGTGTTGACCTTTAAAGTCCTAAACGGCCTGGGCCCCACCTACCTGCAGAACCGCCTCACCCTCTGGATCTTAGATCGGCCTCTGCTGTCGGCCGGGGGCGCCCTCCTTGCGGTCCCCCGGGTGTTGACCATGGAGGAGGGTGTTCTCTGCGGCTGTGGAACTCCCTCCTGTTGGAGGTCCGCCTGGCCGCTGACCTCCCCTATTTCCATAGACAGCGTAGGACCTGGCTGTTCCGCCGGGCCTTTACCGAGGGAGATGGAATGGGTGGGTTGGGCTAGGGAGGGGTTTTGGTACTGGGTTATTTTAACTTTGGGGTTATTAGTGTTTTTAATGTATTTTATTCTATTCTTTTTTATAGTTTTATGTATTTTTAAATGTTGCTAGCTGCCCCGAGATGCTTATAGCAGGAAGGGGTGGAATATACATTTAATAAATAATAATAATAATAATTTTCTCGGCTTGCATTTTTGTGTATTCTGAAATGGAGCCATATGTGCGCTTTTTTTAATCCTCAGGATCCCCAGCCAGTAAAACCAATAGTGCCTGAGAGAGCTGCAATAATCCAGGAACACAAGTGCATTGGCTTCCCTGCCACCATCCAAGTGTTCGGATCAGACCACCACCTTTCCCCAGGCTTTCACCCAGAGGGGGCCATGCTGGCAGCGGGAGGGCAAAAAGGCAGTCACATCTAGATCTGAAATGGATACCCAATTTTGTACCCAAGGCAATACCTGCATTTTCAGATACAGTTTCGGGGAACCGAATTGGCACCCAAATGTCATTCAAGCGCCCCAAACGCTGAAATTTTGTTTTTGAGTACCCAAGATTACCTGAAAACCTGGAAAAAAAGATACCTAAACAACTGTCCTAAATCTGGGGCCAGAAGCCAGAAAGAAAGAAATCAGGACAAAATGGTATGTCAGGTACCGGATCAGACACCGTTTCAGGTATCAAGAAGTACCTAAACTTTCCCACAAGAATCGGGCATCATGAATTTGCCATACTTTTTCTTTTTTGCAGGTACCCCTTTCAGCACTAGTTGCATCCCTTTCTAACTTAACTCTGCCCCTTATGGACCATAGTGACACTCCACTGTGGGAAGGCCAGGCTCGAAAGGAAGTGGAAAGTCTTTATGGCCCGCCCCTTTCTGACATGGCTGACCCTTGCAACCCCAATTTCTCCAGGTTCCTGGGCAGACCTGTCTCATCTAGCCGATGGACAGCGAATCAGTTCTAGCATTGCCATCGCTCGGAGATTTGCCCAGAGGCTGGAGTCACGTCTCTGGGCAAATCTCGGAGAGGTGGCAATGCTAGAACTGATTTGCTGTCCATTGACCAAGGCTAGATGAAACAGGCCTGCCCATTAACCCAGTCATACAGGGTGGTTGGTGGGCAACAGAATATTTGCCTTTCCTAGATAGTCCAGCTGATCCCAAGCTCCATGGATCCCATGCATGTGTGCGATTTCCACGAGGCACAATGTGACCACAATGGAGGTCTGCGCGCTTTGGGTGTGGTTGCATGCAGTATCCACAGGCCTTGGGATCAGGGTCAATGTCTTTCCAGGCCAATGGAGTGAGTCTGCCTGTTATGACATGGATGCATATGGACACTTAATTAGCATTTAATACATTTGTTTACCTTGTTGAATTCTCATTTGGGACTGTCTGGATCACAGATCTTTTCAACTCCTAGAAATGAGCAGATGTGTGTGTGTGTGTGTGTATTCCCCTCTCCTCCCCCCCCCCCATTTTTGTTCCCAGTGACTCGCTAATCACTTCCAATCATATTAGCATGGGACGAGTGGAAAAATGTCAAGATGGAAAACGCCGGCACTGCGTTCTCCAAACCACCAAGGACAAAAGCTCTTGTGGGATGAGCATAGAGATTAAAATACAGACAACATATTCTTAAAAAAAAAATCTGACTGGTCTATAACGTTACTGCAAGCAATACAAAAGATGCACTATTCCAAATCACGAGATGTACTCTGCCATTGGACCCTCTGATCTGCTTGCTGAATGACCTCTGCCAGAGAGGGCAAATTCCACCAGAATGATGAATTGACCTCATTACTACTTTTGGTTGCCAGGCTTTGTATAGCCACATAGGTGGAATGAAGTCTCGCCTCCCGCTTTAAGCCAGTGGTATGCAAAAATATGGAACATTTTAGTGATGGGAGAAATTCTCTCATCAAATCAGAAAATCTGATGGCAGACAAAAGGGAATTATTTTGCAATATGGTTTCCCTTCATAAGATATGCAGAGGAAAAGGATTCCCCTGTAAGGAAACCAGATGTGTGGACACAATCTTTTTGAATGTTAAGTGTTTATGACAAATTTCAGCAAGATAAGAATGTAAATCAGGAGAGGGGAAAACCTGGGCCCAGGGGCCAAATGTGGCCGGCAGCTAGCTTTTATACAGCCCTTTACCAATTCCTGGATCTGGCCCCTGAAGCCAGTTCTGCTCGCCAAGCACTGAAAGACAAAGGGAGCAGAGACAAGGGCCTGCCCACAAGGACATGGCACAGACCCATGATCTGGACCCTTCTTTTCCTGCATGCACCCTCTAAACATCCCTGCCCCCAGGTTCTATGGGGACCTTGCAACTTGTATTCATTTTCCAAATGAAAATTGGGAGGAAAAAGGTTTCCTCACCCCTGATATACATGAAAAATATTCTATGCACTCTCCATGCTCCCCTGCTCCCCACAATTTGTTGTGATCTATTAGAACAACTGTGTTAGATATCAGAGTTTGTGGTGTGGATGATGCCTTAATAAAGAAGTTTGTTTTTTTAAAAGAACTTTTGCACTAACCTAGTTGTGTTTTTCTTCCCATGTTACTGTAATTACACTGAGAACCAGTGTGGTATAATGGCTAAGTGTGCAGTACTTGTATCGGGAGGTAGGAGGGACCCGGGTTCAAGTCTCCCCTCACTCACTGGGTGACCTTGGGCCAGATACATCGTTCTCTCAGCTAGGTCTAAACAGCCTAGGCCCTACCTATCTGTGGGACCACCTCACTCCCCGAGCTCTGGATTGGCTCCTGCCGTCGGCCGGGGGCACCTTCCTTGAAGTCTCCAGGTTGACGATGGAGAGGGCATTCTTGGTGGCTGCACCTAGGCTGTGGAACTCCCTCCCGGCAGAGGCCCTGGCCCTCCCCTCCTCCCAATGATGGTGTAAGATCTGGCTGTTCCGCCTGCTTTTGACAAGGGAGATTTGGGGCGGGGGAGGGGAGTGGGTTAGGGTGGGCTGTGGGTTTTGGACCCTCCGATGTTTTATATTTATTATTGTCACATTTTTTTATTATTATTAATTGTAAGCTGCCCCGAGCTACCTTGGCAGGAGGGGCGGGTATAAAATTGTTTAAATAAATAAATAAATTGACCTACCTCACAGGGTTGTTGTGAGGATTAAAAGTTGTGTTAACTTGTTATATGTGAAATGCTCCAAGTGCCCCATGGCAGGGGGATGCTATGTAAAAATAGAGGAGGAGGATTATTAACGGACTTACTGAAGCACAGGCCAAAATGCCGAAAAATCCAACCTTCTGCACCAGGTCCTGGACAGCCAGCTTGGCCCGCGAGGCAAAGTCCTGCAAACAAGGAAACAGCTGTTAGCAAAGGGAAGACAAAAGAGAATCTCTCTCCGAGCACCAAGCCACAGCGTAGCATTTCAGCACTTCACACCTGTCCTCCACGCTTCGAATCAGGCACGTGACTTTAATTAGAAAGTCGTTAAAACAAAAGCAAATTGGCACAGTGTAGCAGACATTCAATGAGTTTAATCAAGCTGAAATTTGGAACGTTCCCCAGAAGCTTACAAGCTTTTCCTGAAGATGTGACCACTCAGTGTCACAACATGGGCAAAGCTCATCATTATGAAAACATCCCTCCTAACATACTTTCCCCTCCACGCCCTGGAGCTTCTGCTTCCAACCCCACGGTCTCCAACACTTGCAGATGCAGTAATCGCACAGTCCCTTCCAAACCAGCGTCTCCAATGAGACCGGCTACCACCATTTCAATTCTGACAAATAAGGTGATCCTTTTAACTATCATGTCCGTATTCCATGTACCAGAGCCATTCTGATTGAACAGTCTGCTTATTTGTGTCTGTGAACCAGTGTCATATGTATTTCAGTTGCTATGCTTAAGAAAGGCACTAGACTATACAGCACTGTTCTCTCAAATGTCAAATCACAAAAAAGACTTAAATACAAATATTTTAATTGCTATTTACATAGGGGCCAATCCACAGTGTGTCTATGCCAACTGCACTTGGAGAGGTTCATGTTTTAGAGTTAGGGGGGCACTTAGACCACAATCTTCAAACTGCTTACTCGGAGTCTGGAGTAGTCCCAATGAAACTACTGCAGAGTAAGTGGTTTGAAGACTGCAGTCTTAAGGTTTAAGACTTCTCTCGATTTGTCAAATAGGCAGTACATGCAAAGTGACCACTAACTTAAAAGCAAAATTAACAATAAAAGTTTCATCTCCTGAATGGAAGCTATACTAAAGTCAGCCCTGTGGCTAGGACATTGGCACAGGGGTGACCAGGTTGAATGACTGGTCGAGAGAGAACGTAACTGTCCTTGCCTTCAGACATTTATGCGATTAGTTAAAAATGGGTTGTCAGTCAAACCTTTTTTTAAAATATTTTTTTCCCTAAAGATTCTCTTATGCTCTTAAAATAAAGGGACAGCTGGTAACCCCTACCAGAAGGCCTAAACAGAGACTTTCTATGCAAGCATTTTCTTACCAGAATTGTGATTAATCTGGCCGTAGGCCTACAGTTGCTCATCTGAGTCTTCAAACATCTTAGTTGTCAGAATAAAAACTATGGGGTAGGGGTGGAGGAATGAGAACACATCTTATTTCTACATGAGGGATGAAAACATTTACAGAGGGTACAATCGCCTCCTATAGCTCTACCTCCAATTCTTCGAGCTACAGATCTGAATAAAGTACAACAGAAAACAGTTTGAATACACATCAGTCTGTCACTAAGTTTGGTCTGTGTATGAGGAGCCATGTTTGAGGATGCACCAGTTTGGTTTGGAACAATCTATACAAGGTAAAATGGGAACAATTTTGGTATCGGGGTACTTCAAATTCAAAACTGAAGTAGGGGAGTCTTCACTAATAAAATAATCAGATTCCAAACACAGTCGTTTTAGATTCTGGGAGAGGAAAGAAAAAACGTAGCTGTGAAGCTACACAACTACCATGGCAGCAACATTATTATTTCCCTTATTTTTTTCCCCCCTTTATGACTAGGCAAACCAGTATAATTCAACCTATGCACTTTTAAAATTTAATCATGATAGAATTGTATAAAAATTCCCAGAACTGTCAGCCAATGCTTTTGAATAGCAAATACATAGAATCAGAGTCTTAAGTAAACAACTGACTTCTGCATCTAAAGTAAATATTTTAAATTTAGATATTTTAATGAAGTGATTTATTGGTCACCTTTGTTTTAAGGGTTTGCATTGACACTGGATTTTCTTTTCTAGTTACAATAAAATAAAACCCATTCTTTGTTCTAATAGAGAGAGATAAAAATCAGAGACCCATGGCAATTTAAATATGCTCTTTATGCTACAATGGTAATTTTAGATATATAATACACCTGATTGGCAGCAAAAGCTTCCTTATTCTAGAATAAGTGTTCTACTGACGAGGAGTTAGATCCCCTTCGTACTCCTGGATTAACTTTAAAAAAAATTTTTTTTTAATGACCACACTTAATTTCTTAGAGAACGACTCCCACATTAGACCCATTTAGTAATTCTATTGTTGGAGAACCAAGTGATTAATACAAATGTTTATAGACTCTCCTGCACCCCCCTACATGCCTCAAGAACTTAAAAAATAGAAGGAATTAAAGTTAAAATAAATTTTATAAGTTTAAAACAAAGACAGAGACCAAGAACCTCTATACTTCTCATAATGAGACATTTCTGTTCATGTGCATTTCTACAAACATAGCAGACCATTAGTTTTAGTTTATAGTACTTTGGTTGGAAATATGCTAAATGTACAGTAGCATTTCTACAGTTTAAACTGTGAAACATCCAATTAAGAGAGAGTTAATAAGGATAAAAGCTATACATTTTAAATCCTTCAAAATTTACAGGATTTTGTCCCACAAGAACATCAAGTATCTTTCTACTTCCACTTAAACTGGTTGAAAAATTCCCAACTGGACTTCAACAAGAAGCAAGTCTAAATTTAAATTTGTAAATCTGGGCAAGTAAAATATGCAGCATTTAGAATTTTAATGCTTTGACTATCCTCCTCAATATAAATTTGAAAATGAAGTTTTAGCTAGGTTCTATAAAAAGTCATATCCTAAGATATTATATATCACATCACCCTGTATTTTAAACAAATTGAACAATAAGTGTGGTGCTGATGATTTTTTCCACCACTCTTAATTTTCCGTTTATAAAAATAACACTAAGGGGTTTTTTATGTCTGATTTTTTAAAAACTTTTATTTATTTAGGTTTATAAGCCTGGTCAATGTGACCAGGAAAGTTACACATGCAGAAAAAAGCACCTCATTATGCAATACATACATAAAAGTGTCAAAATAAATTTTAATTCAACTAAGAAGTTTTGGCTAGGAGTTATAATTGATGAAATTTTAAAGCCAACCACCTAAAAAAGATAACAGTGCTTCGTCATGGAGGGTCAATTTATGATAATTAGAATGCTCCAATGTGCTCTCATCTATCAAACACCAAAACAGCCTCCTCCAATGCTAGAAATTAGATGGGGGTTTGGGAGGAAATCGGTCCCTTTCAATTGTGTGTGATTGTGCAGTCAGTAATAAAAGTTATTAAATGGTGACACCAAGTTAATGGGGGAGGGAAATGGAACAGTGAAGAAAGACGTCTTAATAGCCTAATGAATGTCAGAAAGTGGAAGTTTTCCCCCATCTACCTCCAGGAATCTTTTATTTATGGTGGAAAAGACAACTATTGTTTTTTAAAAAAGGCAATCTGACTTATCTAAACATTCTTTAGACCCTTGTAGAAAAGGTGAACTGAAAGACAAAAATGCTTTCTTCTACATTGGAATTTCTTAATTAGTTTCCCTGCATGTTTTATTACAATACTGTATATGACCATGAGGCTTTCGGTTCCTGCTTTGCCAACTATTTCACAATGCTCATGGAGCTAAAGCAACATTTGCACTTTAATAAACCCATGAAAGCTTTTTTTATATATATACAGCATTGTAAAATCTAGTTTTAGTATACCATTAAATGAAATTTATAGGACATTAAAATCCAGTTACTGAAAACAGGCATGAGCTATATTACAGAAATACATTGTATTGAATTATTTTTGACTCCTATGCCATTGTCCATAAACTAGAATTCAAAGCAAGCTCTCTTGCAAAGGAGTAAGGAAGTAACATCTTCAGCAAAATAATTACAGCATGTTATTAAGTATTTAAATTCTATACAGGCTGAGGCTAGGCACAAAACAATGGCTATCCCTAAGGTAGGATAAATGCAATGTGAATTTTCTAGATTCTCTTTACAAGTGAAAGCCATGTTTTGAAAACGTTTACATCCAATGTAACACAATTTTGAATTTTCTAATAACTGCGTCTTCTTTTTAATCTTGGTTTCTAGTTTTTTTAACGTATATTATTTTATGACAATAACTGTTTAGTTCTTGTGAATTTCAGTAGTAATATATTCTATTAAGTAGTGATATGCACAATTACATACTTTTCACCTCAAGCTACCATTGGCTTGTTTTTCCTCTGTCTTTCAGTCTTTAACATTTAAAGTATAATTTTCAATAGAACAAAATCAAACAATTACTGGTGGCTGATCTGTATATTCAATCCTTCAACATAACTAAAGTTTAATTTTAGAAATAAATTAGATAGCTATACATTTGGATAATTAAAAATCATGTAGTTGGAATACCAGTTAGTTTTAAAGGAACCAAACTGAACACTTAAGATTTTTTTAATTACTTTCTCGATTTTCATTTGCCAATTCTGTCAAAGTTCGGCAAGAACAAAAATCCCCTAGTTTCATTTCTCAAATGATACAATGGCCAGTTTCACAACTTTCACTTATTTCACAATTCAAGTGGAGAGAGATTTCACACTGGGACTGTCTCAAGTTTCTTCTGAAGTAATTGGAAAAAAAAATAATTACAATTAACTCAAGAAATTCAAATGGCTTTTTAGAACAAAAATATATATGCTACTTACAGGCAAAACATATCCCCACAAATTTTAAGCATTTAGACCTTCCTCTCCTCTCTTTGCTGCTGCTGTGATTCATTCTCCCAGCGTAAGAGTTTGGGGTTTTTTTTGGTTACTATGTTCCTATCAAAGGATAATTTTTTTTGTTTGGAAACAGGCTTCCTGTGACTCCTCAATACCAAGCAGGGAAGGTTAAATGATTATGTATTACTTCATTGGGTTAATCATCAGATCACAAGAACTGAGTTGGGAATAAATGTTACTAAAGAAAAAGGCAATGGTGAAAGAAATGTTGATTCATAAGTTGCAGCTTCAGACTGAAAGGTTGTGTCTCATGTCAACCTTCTGTAAAAGAAAGCAGCCTCTCCGAGTGCAACATGATGGAACTAACACTGTTCACATTAACAAGTTGCTGCAACAGAAGTGCAAGGAGAGATGAAAAGCTATCACACCTTTCACTTCTTAGCTAGATGTTCCTCACAGGAAACCTTTTGGCCCTGCTTTGTGTAAGCCTTAACAGAGACGATTCTAGAAATTAGCTCACCAACTAGTTTCCAAAGTACTTTTATGTCTTCCAAACAAGGCCTTAGACCACACTTTCCCAAATTATGAGTCTGTACTCCAAGTGAGATCATGCCATCTGCAGATGGGGTCACAATCTCAATGGTTATTATTATTATTATTATAAGCTTTTATATAGCGCCAGCAATATACCTGGCGCTTTACAGAGAATCAGAGAGACACTTACACAGTCCCTGATTCTAGTTAAGCCAAAATGGGACTGGGAGAAGTTTGAAAGCCACTGCCATAAACTATTTCTAGGACTTCTCTAGCTTCCGTTTTTATAATCGGTGGTCATACTTCCTTGTGTTATCCTTTTGCTTTACAGTACCTTACACACTAGTGATTTCACCGGATTAGGAAAAAGGAGGTTACGTGCATGAAGAGAAGCCCTGCATGGCCCGAAAGCTTGCATATTCTCACCAACAGCAGTTGGTCCAGTCAAAGAAAGCATCATTGTCTCCATCTCTTGCCTTAGGAGAAATATAAAATTATACTGGATAAATTTGCTTGTGTGTATTATTTTTATTTTTTTATTTATACAAATTTATATCCCGCCCCTCCTGCAACGCAGCCCGGGGCGGCTCACAACAATAAAAACAATCAAAAACAATCAAAAACAATAAAATTCAGATAAAAACAATCAAATATTAAATATAACTATTAAAACAGGGATAGACAAAACAAATGGGTAGGGGATTAAAAACCTCCCTCCCTCCCCTCCCTCCCAAAGGCCTGGGCAAACAGCCAGGTCTTACAGTTCCGCCGAAATGTCAAAAGGCTTGGGGCCAGGCGAGCTTCCTCCGGAAGGGAGTTCCACAGCCGCGGCCCTACCACCGAGAATGCCCGCTCCATCGTGGCCCCCCGCTTAACACGGGGGACCTCCAGGAGGGCACCCCCGGCAGACCGCAGGAGCCGTTCCGGGGCGCGAAGGGCGAGGCGGTCCCTAAGGTAAGAGGGGCCAAGGCCGTATAGGGCTTTATAGATCATTACTAGGACCTTGAACTTGGCCCGGCACACTATCGGCAGCCAGTGCAGCGCTCGGAGCACCGGTGTAATGTGCTCCCGGCGACCCGTCCCCGTAAGAAGACGGGCCGCCGCATTCTGCACCAGCTGCAGCCTCCGGGCCAAGAACAAGGGAAGCCCCACGTAGAGCGCGTTACAGTAGTCGAGCCGCGAGGTGACGAAGGCATGGATGAGGGAGGCCAGGTCCGGGCCAGAGACATACGGACGCAGCCTACGTACCAGATAAAGCTGGCGGAAGGCAGCCTTAGCGACTGCCTCCACCTGCCGCTCCAGCCGCAGGTCTGCGTCCAATATGACCCCCAGACTCCGGACCTGCTGAGCTACAGGGGGGCAAACCCCCCCAACCAGGGGGGCCACCACCCCCTTCGCCCTCCCCACCACCATCACCTCCGTCTTATCTGGGTTGAGCTTCAGTCTGCTCCGCCGCATCCAATCCGCCACGGCCTCCAAACATTGGGATAGCACCGAGACAGCAGGGTCTGGGTCGGTAGAAAACGAGAGGTACAGCTGAGTATCATCAGCATACTGGTGACATCGCACCCCGAACCCTCTCACGACCTCCCCCAAGGGCTGCATATAGATGTTAAATAATAATGGAGACAAGATCGATCCCTGCGGAACGCCACACGGTAAGGCGCGGGGGCTCGATGTTTCCTCCCCCAACACCACCCGCTGGCTCCTCCCCGAGAGGAATGAACGGAACCATTCAAGAACAGTCCCGTCCAGACCCCCCCGGTCACGCAGTCGTCTCAACAGCAGCCCATGGTCCACGGTGTCAAAAGCGGCCGAGAGATCGAGCAGGATGAGAAATGTCGAACATCCCGCATCCATCTCCCGGCGGAGGTCGTCCACCAAGGCCACCAACGCCGTCTCGGTGCCATAGCCGGGGCGGAACCCAGATTGAAAAGGGTCAAGGAGCCCGATATTATCTAGATGACCCTGGAGCTGGAGCGCCACTGCCCGCTCAATAACCTTCCCTAAAAAGGGAAGGTTAGAGACAGGTCGGTAGCTGGCGAGCGCGTCTACGTCCAACGATGGTTTTTTCAGCAGGGGGCGCACCACAGCCTCTTTTAAGCAAGGCGACAACCTCCCCTGCCGAAGGGACGCATTCACCACCCTCGCCAGCACCGTCCCCAACGTCTCCCCGGAAGCTTTTATTAACCAGGACGGGCATGGATCTAGTTGACAACACGTGGCCCTCACAGACCCCAGGACATCCACCACATCGGCCGGCGTCACTTCCTGAAACTCACCCCATAAAGATGGACCAGACGGACCCTCCGCCCCCCCGCGCTCTTCCCCTACTGCTATCAACCCAGCGTCGAAATCGGCCTGAATCCGAGCAATCTTGTCTGCGAAGTAGATGACAAACTCCTCACAGCGGGCCCGGGACAAGTCCCCATCCAGGCGGAGGGAGGCCGGACTAACCAGCCCCCGCACCACCCGAAACAGCTCCGCTGGACGCGACTTCGCAGACGCTATGAGGACGGCGAGGAATTCCTTCCTCGCCGTCCTCACAGCCTCCACATAGGACCGCAAATGGGCCCTATGGAGAAGACGATCGGAGACAGACCGAGTCCGACGCCAGCGTCGCTCTAGCCTCCTGCCCACACGCTTCATACACCGCAGCCCCTCAGTAAACCAAGGGGTCCTGCGGTGACGAGACCGAGGCAGAAGGCGCCTCGGAGCCACCCTGTCAATGGCCTCCTCCAGCAAGATGTTCCAATGCCGGACCAGCTCATCCACAGAGTGACCGTCCACATCCAGGGTAAGCTCCCTCAGGACCTCCTGGAACCGCTGGGGTTCCATCAGCCTCCGAGGGCGGACCATCCTAACTGGTCCCTTCCCCTTCTGGAGGGGGCGCGCTAAAAGACCGGCCTGAAGGAGGTAATGGTCCGTCCACGACAAGGGCACCGCTGTCACCTCCCCCACAACCGGACCCCCCGCCTCAAGGCCAGAGCCGAAGATCAGGTCGAGGGTATGTCCCCCCACGTGGGTCGGGCAGATCACTTCCTGGGACAAGTTCATAGTTGCCATGGCGGCCATGAACTCTCGCTCCGCCCCAACAAGGCCGGCATCGGCGTGGACGTTGAAGTCCCCCAGAACCAAAGTCCTGGGGGAGCCCAACACCACCTCCGAGGCCAGCTCCGCTAGAGCGGCAAGGGATGCCGCCAGGCAGGAAGGAGCCCGGTACACCAGCAGCACCCCTAGCTTGCCCCCAGCCAAATCAAACACCACGTGCAGGACCTCTACACCCATAATCTCCCGCACTGGATACCTCCTAACAGGCCAGTCCTCCCTAAAAACAATCGCTACACCCCCCCCCCCTTAGTTAGGGGGCTCTCTCTCCCCAACAGGGTAACTCCTCTGTAGACATTAGCTGCAACTCTCAAGCTTACTTACTCTAATGTAGCCCCCATGAGGGTCATGACCATTGAGAATATATTCACTACAGACTAGAGACAAAACAGCTCAATTGGAAAGCAAGGATTTGAGCATTTTGTAGCAATATGGCTGAAATTCAAGCGAGTTCATGGTTTCATTAAAATTTTGAACAAAGCCATATTCAAAGTGACTGTAATAAATGTTAGGCGGGATCTGTAACCCTTACTTTCATGAGTAGTCCTTATGGCTTCCTTGGGTTTACCTTTGTGAACTTTTTGTAACAAAAATAAATAAATATTCAGGCCTCGTGAGTGAATGATTTTACTCAGCCAAGCCTGTGTGAATCCTGCAGAATTGCACAGTCCACATCATCCAGCAAGTCAAGACCTGCTGTCCTGAGCTTGAACATACTCCCCTTCTACAGACTTCTTGCTATTCAAATATTATACCCAACAGGCTATGCCTCTGATGGTCACGTTCAATTCCAATCTAGAGTTATGGCTTCCAAAAGAGAAGCCAATTCAAGAGAGCAAGAAGAGGTTGCTGAAAAAGAAAACAGCTTGTTGGTATTTCATTCTAAATGCAACAGAGAGTATGGTTCTCATGTTGGTACCAAATCTAAGAGATGGAGACAAAGTAGTTTAACACCTTACTGGATCACCTTTGGTTCGTGAGAGGATGCTAACTTTTGGGCCACATTATAAATGTAATGCAAACACAGGACAGTTCTATGGGAGCATAGTTTTTAAAACACTTGCAAGCTAAGTGGATGCTCCCATTTTAAAACTGCTCTAGATCATCTGCCTTCTTGTCTCTGTGCTTCTAATGTCCTTGTTGTGGTACTTGGGATTCTGAGTATCGAACCACCATGGTGGGGAACAAGATTTTCACTAGCCTCCAATAAAGGAGTCTTGCTATAGTAACGAGGCAGCCAAGTGTGACAGAATCTGCAGTCTTTGAATGCACAGATTTAAAAAAACCTTTAACACCAGCAACATGAATGGGATTTTATGAACAAATTAACTAGTCCTTGTCCATCTAAGTTAGAAGTTGTACAGGAAAGGATGACAGTAAGCAAATCATATGAGCAGCTATTATTAATCATTCTTATAGCACTTCAAGTGATCAAAGTTACAATCCTTATCTTGCTCACCTTTGCAACCACACTGTCACCATCATCCACAACCCCAAGGCCACCCAGCGAGCTCACAGTTAAGATGGGATTTGAACCTTGATTCCCCAAGTCCAAGTTACACCTTATCCACTAGGCTACACTGGCTCTCTAAGAGAGTGTTCTGGAAGAGAGTGATTACAAGAGTGAAAATCTTAGTGTGTGTAAGCATGTAATCCTATTTGTTTAACACCACGGTTTGGAGAATGGAAGAGCCAAGGGGAAGCCATCAGTAGAAGGCTTGTGTTAAGCAGCTGTCTAAAATTACCTACCAGACGTGGGTTCTGAGAGGGTGAAGACAGCAGTGAAGGCTTTGCTGTGTTTTTAGAAAGAAAGCTAGTTCTGTACACAGATGATTAAGCACCAACCCTGAAGATGTCATTCTGGATGCGCAAAACACAAAAACAAAAAACCGACCGCTGAAGGGACCTAGCAACTTGACATACCATTTTTTTCTACAGACACAGAAGTGTTATCAGTGAGCTGACACATTGTGAATCCTACATATGTTAGTTCCATATACAAAAGGACCACACCTTCAACTTTTTTAATACTCTTTTTAATTTGAGTTACAATGTTCATGGGAGGCTGTAATTGTAAATCATAATATTCCAAAATGTAAATGAACCTCAAACAGGAGCCCAGCTCTGCTGCAAGTAAACCACCAACTACAAAATCACTGTGATGCTTATTATACTTTTAAATTCCTGAAGTTTTAAACACTGCTCACAGAGACAGTGCTCCTTTTTCATTTAAAAAAAAATCTGAGGTATGTTAAATATGAGCTGCACAATATTTTGTTTCTTCTGGCTTTTTATTTCAGCACAATGGAATCAAACACAACTTATGGGATAAAGGCTGCTTGTGGTTAGGGGAGGGAATTCTAGAATTTCAGAGGGCAAGAGGGGGATTATTCACTTATCGGAATAAGATGTTCAAAACTGCAAGAGAGCAGTTTTGAAGACTTCAGGCTGCTACCTATAGGTTAGAGCGCACATACTCAGAAGAAAACCCATCAGCCAATTTGGGCCCATCATAATCTGGAACGAAGATAAAGCTGGTGTCATGTTTTATCTACCAAACGATACAAAATCCCGCAAAAGGCTGTCAGTGGGGAAGGGGAAACAGACGCTCTCCGTACCCCAATTGCTCGCCTTGAGCCCTAGCCCGTCCTTTGGCCTGTGGAAGGGGGGGGAACGAGTGCCTATCAGGATAGCGTGTGGGTCAAATGTCTGAGACAGATTAGTCTGAACTAGACCCCTATTATCATGGGGCACCAAGAAGGCGGACAGAGCAAGGGCCACACCTCTCGCCTCGACCACACTTATACTCACACCAGGGCGTAAGGGAGACCGGCGCGGGGGTGACGTGAGGGGATACCGGGACGGGGCCCAAGGCAGGAGGGTCGGGAAGGAGGGACTTGCTCACGGAGGGAGGGGCAGAACAGAGGGAGCCCAGGAGAGGGGAAACGGGGACTGCAGACAAAAACACACTCTCTCTCGTACTCACTCCAGGGGCGGTCGTATCTGGGCAGCGGGGAGGTACACAACACTAAGAAACTTCCTTCAAGATATCAACAGTTCACACAATCACTTAGCTTTCGGGCGGCCGGTCTGCGCGCATTCACCAGCAGTGAGGTTTCCTCGCTGCTCGTCTTTTAAAGTGCTGTCCCGGCCCCTGACGGGCCGCCAGCCTTGCAGAGCGACGTACTGCGTGCAACGCTGCCTCCACAGCTTGGGTGGGTGCCCCGCCCGGCTGTTGCGCTGACAGGGTTGTTGAAAGGAGCGATGCAAGGGGGGCTGTCATGGTGCATGCGGCAGGGGGACCAGTCCCGGGATCCGGCAGGGGGCTGCCCCGGCACCGGCATCTGAGAACCTGAACGCCACCCCCGCCCCTGCGGGATCCCACGTCCTGCCCTCTGCGGGCGGCGGCGGCTGACAAAGGACTATGGATGCATTCAACCAACATGCTGAGTATTCAAAGCCCCATCTCCTTTATTTTTTTAATATGTGAAAGTGTTAGGTCGCAAGATGCACTGGAAGCAATGTTTAACAATCATTCTAAATCCATTACACGCATTTCTCAAAGTGTGATGGGATTAATCTGCTTATCAGTCCACCTTAACTCCTGCAGGAAGGGATAGAGGTGATTTCCCTGTCAGAGGATGAATTCCCCCACTGCCTGTCTGGTCAGAACAATGCATTGACCAAAAAAAGAAAAGCAGCATAATGGGATATCTGTTAATGGACACAGTCGTATGCACAGTAACTTGAAGGGGGATGAGGGAACATAGGAACAATTAAAATGTGCAAATGCAAACCCCCCACAACAAAGAGTAAAGATGGGAGAAGAGTCTTGTGAATGCAGTGTATAGTTTATAAATCCAGTTCACATGCGACTAAAGGATTTTGCGCCCGGACGAGCGAGAGAAACCGTGGCAGATCCCCGTTCGCACCGGTTCTTTTCCCATTGGCCAGCTCCTCCGAACTGCTGCGTCTTCCCTCTCCCCTCCCGCTGCTGCCACCGCAGGTGGGAACACAACCTAACTCTCAGCCTCAGTTCCCCATCTGTAACAGTGGGAATATTTGTGTTCCCCTCACCCATGTCCCTCTTAAATTGTAAGTCCACTGGGCACTTCTCCAAAAATCTATGAAGACTATAAAGCACTGCGTACACCTAGTAGCGCTAAAGAAATTATTAGTAGTAGATTATCCACATGAAACGCGTTGATAGGATGGGAACCAAGAAGGTTTTTGAGAATTACTTAAAGCATGAGCTGTAGGCAGGACTAAGATACCAGCTCCAGAACAACACTAAAATTGGACCAAGAGATAGCTGCTGGGTTTTGTCAGTTACATAAATATATCTATGGCCCTTTTTACGGGGGCTACAGCTGCGTGGGGGTGGGTGTACGTCGTGGTCCGTTGGGGGGGGGGGGGGG